>PVIU01011454.1:0-64696 GCA_004026605.1 Ondatra zibethicus | reverse complement strand
GAAGAGGATGAGAGAGAGAAAGAGGAAAGGAGGGAAGGAAGGAGGGAGGGAGGGAGAGAGAGAGAGAGAAAGAAGAAGGGGGAGGAGGAGGAAGAGGATGAGAGAGAGAAAGAGGAAAGGAGGGAAGGAAGGAGGGAGGGAGGGAGAGAGAGAGAGAAAGAAGAAGGGGGAGGAGGAGGAAGAGGATGAGAGAGAGAAAGAGGAAAGGAGGGAAGGAAGGAGGGAGGGAGGGAGAGAGAGAGATTGAGATTTCTAGATGAGTTAGATACATCCTAGAGTTTTTAAAGGTGGTTTTGTTTGCCTAACCTCCTTTGTACAAACCTGAAGTTCCTTACCAAAGCCCCCAGTTGCCATAGTGCAGAAGTGATGTTCAGAGCTAGACAGGAGAATGTGTGATCCCTGGCTGGGGACTGTCATCAGTGAAGAACGGCAGGCGCACTAAGTGTTACACCTGCCTCAGAGAGCTGAGAAAGCCATGGAGAGCCATCATTAGGTCTACAAAGGCAGTATATAGTTGAAGGGCCTCCAAGGTGACTCAAGCACCAAGCACCGACCCTGAACCAACAGGGTCCGTCCTACTGCTGTGGAAATTAGGATGGGGAGTGCTGGAGACCAGGAGCAAGTACACGGCTGGGCTACTCACATGACTGGAGCTGCTCTCCCTGTTTCCACAAATCCTCATTACCAATTAAGGCATCTCAGTTTCTACACTTTCCCCCTGGGGGATGATAATGAAGGCCGCTGGTGGAGAAACAACTGGCTCAAGGCTATATGGCTGGCAAATGACAGAATTGGATGGCCTATAAGTTCTTCAGTCAATGGTCACTGTACAGGACAGGTCCCCTCTGCCTCCAAGTTAGAGAAGCTGCTCACTTCACTCATGCAGAGGTAGCAGAGACTCCTCCTTCCAACAGACTGAGTGTTCCTTCAGCTTTGTGGAAAAGGAATTTTTTTTTTCATTTAAGAAAAAGATAACAATACTATTGCTAAATTAAAATGCACCTCAGATACCCAGTTAAGTGTACAGCTTTAAAAGCAGCTCTTGTTATGGACAGTGCTGTGTGCCCCCCAGCATGACTGCTTTCAGAATGTTTTGGCCAGCCCCAAAGCAGGCTCTGCTTATTAGCTATCTTCTCTATTCCCTCCCACACCCAAGAGCTCTGCCCTTGCGCAATCTCTTCAGCCCTAGGCAGTAAGGGTGTACTTTCTGTCTCCACAGCTTTGGTCATGTTGGATATTCCTTATCAATGGAATCTTGCGATATGTAGTCTTTGTTAACTGGCTTCCTTCTTTTAATGTATTGCTTTTGAGGTTTATACGTATTACAAGTTAACCATCATACCGTGAGTCATTTTCACTGCCAAATGCTATATTCTATCGTATGAATATTCCAAAATTTTTTATTTAGTCATTGGTTTATGGAGGTTTCAACCTACTTTTTGACTATTGTGGGTAATGACTTCATGAATATCAATGTACAACTTTTACGTGGGCTCACATTTTTCACTTTTCAGGGCTATACACATAAAACTCTTTTAAGCAATCTATTCAACTTTCATCCTCCCCCAAATCCAGCCCATAATATTGAAAACTTTCACATGTCTCAAGTTTATATGACAGCATCCCTTCAGAACGTATTTGTTAGTGCCAATCTAGGATTCAGGAGTGCCACTGTGAGACACTAATGATGGGACAGCCTCTCTTCCTGTGTTAGTCACTTGTTTATTCTTTGCAAATGGCTTCTTTTTTCAGACTTATTTATATAAATGTTTACAAGTTTTAAATTTTAATACCTCACAAAGCGTACTTATTTCCATGTTATACATACATTCAAGTGCCATTTGGCTTGTATTCTGACGGTCCTGAAGCTGACAGTAAAGTTTGCTTTGAATCAGAGGGCAGAATTAGCTAACTAGATGTCCAAAAAATTAGCCATAGAGGTTTTTGAGGACCGAGGACAGAGTGATACTTCCTACACAGGAAGTAGTAGGGTGGGGATAGAGAGGGTCTCGGCCTCTCTAGATTGAGGAACAAGAGAGAGCTGGGGGTCGGGGTGGGGGAGGTCACTGGTTGCTTTTCCACCGCTTCTCTGATCATTCAGGTCCTTGCCCCGATATCTGACTCCGAGTTTTTATTGATAAAGAATAATTGGCTAAATGCTTCTTTCCAGTCACTCGGCACATTTTAGTTTACTTAGCCCAGTTTTGCAGCAGTCACGGTAATGGCTGCTGGAGAGACAAGGAGCTAAAGACGAGCCCTGCCTCTGGGGACCTCCTGTCCAGCTAGGAGGTTGACGGGGGCACAAGCAGAGCTGGAATATTTCTCATACATGCTCTAGCAGAGACAGACAGAGCGTAGTGGCGGGCACAGAAGAGACGTTCTTATTCTCACGGAACGTGTCACAGTACAGTGCTGTGACACTGACGGTACTATCTTGAACAATAAAGAGGACATGGCGAGGACAGGCTGAAGAAACACATCCTAATGTGTTTCTAATGTGACAGAACACACAAGCAGACTTGAAACCTTCAAAGCAGGCTCTGTGACCTGGAGTGCCGCTGGCCGGGTAATAGAGGTGAGGTGAGAAACCAGGCTATGATGAAGACATCATGGAAATCCTGTCTCTCTAGGGGTTTGAACTGAAAATGTTTCCAGTGAAAGGTTTTAATCTGGAGGATTAACGGTTACTCGAGCATTTAGGACAACATGAACTTTTGAAAAGTGAGTCTTGTAAAGAACTTGTGAAGTAGCTTTACTATTCTATTTCGTGATACCATGATTGACAGCTGGATAGCATGGGGTGGGAGCTTGAAAGCAGCCTGTAGAAGGTGCTGCGCAGGTGTTACCGCTCTTTGGGCATTCCCCTGCAAATCCGTGTCTCTATACGGAACTCGGAGTTCTGTTTTGTTCTTGCAGGGATCACTCTGCTTGATACGTTCATGACTCACCAGCCTCTTTCCACCCTCTTAATACATTCCACACTCAGTCCCTAAAACCACACAGAAGTGAAGAGCACCACGGAGCCTTCTTTGAAGGTCTCTTTCAGCTTCCTTGGACTCCTCCGTTTGTGTAGGTACGCTGTCAGCACTTCTGTCAAGCGCCAGTCCTTGGGATTGTCCCGGGAAGTAGATCTTGGCCTTGCTCTAAGGACCTAGTCTCCTGGAGAGTGCCCGTTTTTACTCAGCTACCTTTCTGCCCTTCAAAAAACGAAAGGCAAAAGAGAGAAAGGCTGTTAGAAAAAGAAAACGGAGTAATAAAAGGGAAGTGAGGAAAAGTCCCATGGAAGATAAGAATAGGTTGAGGGAATAATTTGGAAGCTCAGTAAGAGAAAAGTTATTTGTTTATAGATTTTACAGATACTTAGCAACAATAGTACGGATGAATAGATTTTAGTTATTATGTAATTAGTAGTCCTAAAATAATCGGCAAAGAACTACAAAAGTCTTAAAGAACTTAGGACAGTGTGTGTGTGTGTGTGTGTGTGTGTGTGTGTGTGTATGTTTGTCTGAGTGTAGATATGTGTGTCTGCCTGTCCGCATTGGGAGGTCAGAGTTGACTCTGGTGTCTTTCTTAGTCACTCTCCACCTTGCTTTTGAGACAGGAGCTCTCATGGAACCAGAGCTCACCGACCACCGACTTAACTCTTTGCTGGCCAGACAGCTCTAAGGGTCCTCCTGTCTCCACTCCCTGGTGTTGGGATTACAGACACCTGCTGCACCAGACGTTTTATGTGGGTGCTGGGGATCTGAACTCAGCAGATCCTTTACAGACTAAGTTATCTCCCCAGGCTCCAGACTCAGGACATTTTAGTTTGTAGTGTGCGCTAAACATTCCCTCGTGTTTAATTACAAAACTCTAGATAGAACCTTTGGGAACTGTCATGTCTAATGCCATAATTATTAACTATCATCCCATCCACTTCCTTTCTAATGATAAAGATCACTTCACTTTAATAATTATAGAGTACAGAAATCACTATAATTTATTTTTAAAAAGCATATTGGTATTTAAGCACCTGCCAAGAATTTCAGCCATAGAAAAGTCATTTTAATTCAAATTCCCTGGATCAATACTGTTTACTTCGGAGTAGAAAACAGAAGCAGAAAGTAGGCTGTACTGAGATAAGACTGTTAAGTGACTTAAAGTTTGCATATCTCAAATGGTATGCTGGGAGTCGTAAGCAACACATTTAAAATAAATACATAATTGAAATGGATAAAACAAGCAGGCGTGGTGACACAGGCCTTTAATCCCAGCACTTGAGAGGCAGAGGCAGGTGGATCTCTGTGAGTTTGAGGCCAGTCTGGTCTACAAAGTGAGCTCCAGGACAGCCAGGACTGTTACACAGAGAAACCCTGTCTCGAAAAACCAAAAATAAAATAAATAAAAAAGATGTGCAAAATTCTGTTTTCTGTCACTATAGAATAGTTGATCTTCCTCTACATGGCTCTACAGAGATCCAGTGGTTGGATCCTTGCTCATAATATGTCTCTGAGATATTACAATACAGTGTACAATGTTGCCTTGTTTATATATCTGTAGTATCTAGTTATTAATTTAATTCATCCATCTCCATTCTTTGTTCTGAATATCTTGGTTATTTCAGGAACTTTATATCTAAATTACATTTTTGAAGAGAGAGAGAGAAGAGAGAGAAAGAGAGAGAGAGGAGAGAGAGCGAGAGAGCAGTCCAGAGATCAATGTTGGCCGGATGTATTTTTCAGTTACTATCCATCTTATTTTTTGAAGCACAGTCTCTCACTGAACCTGAAGCTTGCCCATTGGGCCGGCTGGCCAGTGAGCATTAGGGATCGCTTGTCCTTGCCTTCTCAGCATTGAGATTACAGATGCACTTTACCATTCTCACCTGGATTTCTATGTATGTTCTGGGGATCCAAATACTGGTCTGGCAAGCACTTTACTCACAGGGTCATCTTCCAAGCCCCCCTAAATCACATTTAAATTATGAAATGTAAGTCCCAGAATCTGATTGTTAACTTGGGAATATAGCTTAATGGTAGATAGAGTATTTACCTAACACACACAAGGCCCTGCATTCAGTCCCCAATTCTGAAACAAACAGTGCAGAATCTGATGGATAATTTCCACCAAAAGCTTGATTTTGTTTGGGATAACAATAAATAGGGATCAATTTGGGGGGAACTAACATTCTGTCATTTAACAAAATACTACTTTTGTCATCGACATGATCCATTTGTTTTATTATTATTATTATCGATTATCACTATCATTATTAACTTTATGTGTGTGTATATGTGTATGTCTGAGTGAGAGTGTTTTCAGAGGCCAGATGAAGGGATGGGATCTCATGAACTGGAGTTCCAGGAGGGTGGCAGCCACATAACTTTGGTCCTGGGAACCCTATTTGGTCCTCTCAAAAGCAGCAAGTACTCTTGATCAGAACCACCTTTCCAGTCCCCATCTCTTCATTTAATTTTCCTCAGCAATGCTTTCTAGCTCTAGCTTAAATCTTTTACATCTTTCCTTATATTTATCTAGGTATCTCAGAAAGCTATTTTATGCTAATGTGGCATATTTGGAAATGATAACTGCCTACTTTAGCTAAGGGAACTTAGGAAAAGTAGAACAAAGCTGGAATATTTTAATTGCATGTGGTGGTGCACAACTTAACCCTAGCACCCAGGAGGCAGAAGCAGGTGGATCTCTGTGAGTTCGAGGCCAGCCTGGTCTACAGAGCAAATTCTAGGCCAGCCAGTGCTACACAGTGAGGAGCTGTCTAAAACCAAGGGAAAGAAAAAAGATTATTTTGTTTCAAAATTTATTAAGCTACAGTATTTTTGTTAAGCTAGGGTAACACTGGAGAGCAATGGAATACAGTCCAGAGTCGGGAATGGCACCCACACACAGAACCACTTCTGTGATGACCATGCAGAGGGGAGTCAGCGGAGAATTCATTCAACAAATGGTGCTGGAACAACAAACATCCATTTTTCAAGAAAATGGGTTGTGATCTAAGCCTGCACCATACCCAACAGTCAATTGAAAATGTATCATAAACCTAAATGTAAAGCCTCAAACTGTCGACCAAAAAAACAGGAGAAAAATTTATGTGAGCTTTGCTTTGGTGAAGATGGAAATCAAGAGCACTATCCATGAAAGCCTAAATAAATAAATAAATAAATAAATGGAACTTCATCAAAACAAAAAAATATTTTCAAATGGTAGTATTAAAAGAATGAAAAGGGCTGGAGATGCAGCTCGGTGGTCCAACACCTGCCGAGCATCACAAGGCCCTGAGTTCCATCTCCCACCCTAAAAGAAGGAATGAAAAGACGAGTTACGCACTGGGAGAAATATTGCCAAATTATGCATCTGATAAAGGAACTGTATTCAGAATATAAAAATATTCTCCAGACTCAGAAATAAGAAAACAAACACCTCATTATCAACCAACCAAAGAGTCAAAGCAACGCTTCATCGAAGAACTCATCAGAACATCAAATACCTTCAGCTGGTGAGAAGTTCTGGCTGGCTGTGAAAAAGTGCAACTCCATTGCTCAAGAGTGTTGACAACGGTCCAACCGTGTTTGGAAACTGTTGGGTGCTTTCCCTTTTGTGGGGCTGGAAATTGTAACCTGGTTTTCTGTACACCAGGCGAGTGTTCTGCCATTGAGTTCCACCCTTAGTGCTGGCGTTTTTTCAAAAGGTTTCTCTCACATAATTTAGGAAAAGTAGAAGTTATTTTCATACAAGTATTTGTAATGAATATTTACAGCAGTCTTACTTGCAGTAGTTAACACTGGAAACAAACAAAGTAGATTATCAATAGATTAATGGAAGAATACAGCTGGCCCTTCTATGCCATTGTTACCTGGGCGACCCCCGACAGGACAGCAATGCCTGTGGGTTGGTGAAGGGCATGCAGAGAAACCACTCTGGAGACAGTTTCAGAGAAGAGTGTCTGATTTGTTGCACGTGAGTAACCACTTACACAGTGGAAGCCTATGGACTGTGATTGGTTAGCACATTAGCTCAGACTGGGTTATGAGAACTCCCCTCATTAGAGTCTCTGTGTGGAAGAAACACATTAGAGGCGATAGGAAGAGTCCAGGCTCTCTATGGGCCAGCAATCATCTATGCAAGCTACTTCAGAATTCAGCGTTCTGACTTCAGGAGCAAGGTGTGCCATACTTCTTCTTTAGAAGCACCTTGTGCCAAGTAGGCTGGCCACCGGGTGATGCCTGCATTTTCTGTTACATTTCTATACAATGGAACTCTTTCTGAAAGAAAGAGGAATAGACTGTTGATCCAAGCACCTATGTGACTGAATCTCAAAACAGTTATGCTGAATGAAAGAAGGCATAAAAAAGAACACATACTGCCAGGTTTCGACTACACGAAATTTTTAAAATTACAAACAGATATTTAGCAACAGAAAGCCCATCAGCTGTTGCCAAAGGCTATGTCGGGGAGTCATGAAGGGCAGAAGTATCCCTGGATATTTTTATATTCTGCATATAAATGTTTGAGAGTCTGCATATATTTATTGTCTTGACTGGGTTGGTGGCATTGCTGGAATTTACATACATAATTACATATATGTAAATATTTTTCATTACAGACTTTATGTATCATTTATTGTTTTCAATGTTACTTCAATATCACTGTCAACAGGTGGCCTTGCAGCTTCATTCTGTTACTGTGTTAAAGACTGCAACCAAAAGCAACTTGGAAAGGGTTTATTTGGCTTACACTTTCAAGTTCCAGTCCATCACTGAGGGAAGCCAGGGCGGGCACTCAGGCAGAAACTGAGTCAGAACCTGGAGAAGAACATCTCTTACTGACTGCCTCCTTGGCTCCTGCTCAGCTAGCCTTCTTAACACAGCACAGCCCAGGCCCACCCAACTAGGGAGGGTGCCCTCCAGAGGAGCCTGGAACCTTCCACATCAATCAGCCAGCAAGACAAAGCCTCAGCAGGACAATCTGATAAGGCAATTTCCAGGTGACTCTAATTTTAACTAATCCTGCCACAAATGGCGCCCAAATGTTTGGGAAGAATTTCCACTTAAAGCCTGAGAAACTTAAAAAAAAAAAAAGGACTTTCGACCGACAAGAACAAAGTCAAGTGCAGCTTCTTGGTAGCCGTCTTTTCTCCCGTAGACTATGCTTGCTGGTGGTAAGGTATGTCAACTTGACGACACTAACAAGCACAAAGAGTGTGCTATTTTCATTGATTTTTTTCACAAATCAACCCAAATTGAACTGGTCTGCAGAACCAAATATGTAGTCTCTTAGGCAGAAGGACTGTTTCCTTATTCATTGCCCTGTATGATTTATGTGGTCAATTCATAACTCATTTGCTCCAAGGGCTGCATCAGTGAGTTCTAGTTAACAGCGCTGATGATGCAGTGGGATAGAATTTAAGTTTTACAAGTACTTGTGAAACAGGATCTCAGTGTTGGCTGGCCTGGAACTCCCTGTGTAGCTGAGGATGACCTTGAACTCCTGATCTTCCTGCTTCCACTTACCAAGTACTGAGATTAAAGGGATGAGCCACCATGGCCAGCACATTTAATATTTTTCAGCGCTTTCATGTTCTGGGCTAAGTACTCTTACATGGGCAAATGTCGTTTACAACTTCATGAGTTAGATAATATATAAGTAAGATAATATCCTTTCTTACAAAGAGAAAGGCTGCAATGTAGAAATTACTTAAAGGTGTAAAATAAAACACTTAAAAGTCATATAAAACTAACATCTACTTTTTTGCATAAAATTTTGCCTTGGAGCCATGTTAAAGAAGAATAACCATTTGGTAGTCAGAACTCAAACCTGAGCCATTTACAAATATGAATTTAATTTGTGTTTTCTCATTGTTGTGGATAAGAAAAGCTGAGTAAGGTAGAATTTGATATCTGCCTTTTGATACAAGGTCTTGGCATTGCAAAAACAAGCTACAACAAAGCGGTTTGTTCATGATGATAATGAGGCTGTCTTTACACAGCACTATTAGCCTTATGTTTTATGAAATGAGGATGTTTAATAACAGGGTTTAGCTTTATGTATTATATATTACATCATAAGCCCCCAAGGCTAGTGCTGTGTCTGAAAGCTGTACTAAATGCTCTTAGCAAGTTCACATGTTTATGTACTCAATCAACGCCTAAGGCATCTTTCTTAATTAATCCACGGTAATGAAAATAGTTTACATAGCTAAAGCCAGACAGTTGTTTACTAGAGTTGTTAACGGAGGATGGAGCCCATACCTGAAGCTATGAATTACCACAAAACATAGTGACCCAGTGTGGCTATATTTTAATTACTTGTTCAAAATGTCTTTCTCTAAAACTTGGACTAATTAAGCCACATTTCCACAGGTTTGTGGATTGCCTGTCGTGTTTACCTATAGCCTAAAAGCTGGAACAGAGTCCTTGCTCTTATTGAGCGAAACAGGCAGCTTTGCAAATGATCAAAAACCAAATCTGTAAAATAATCCTGAACGCTGGTGTAGGTCAAAGATCACTGCTCGTCATCTTCACTGTAACAGCGTGGAAAGAGCTGAGAGAATTTCCGGCATTGAAATCCACGTCAGTCAACTCGCCGGTGGGCGGGGCCTTGCGCCGCCCGCCGGCTGGCGAGTGCGCAAGCGCTGTCGGGAGGCCGGCTGTGACCCTGAGAGCTTGCCGTCGCGTAGCGCGCACGTAGGACGTCGCGTCTGCGCAGACGCTTGGCGCAGAGGCCTGGCGGAGAGGCCTGGCGGAAGCCAAGATGGCGCGGAAGAGGTTTGCAGGCCGCGCTTGGCGCTTTCTCCGTGTCTGAGCCAAGTTCTTTGGAAGGGACTGTGGCAGACGCCCTGCGTGCCGCGATGGCCCGGCATCGGAACGTCCGAGGATATAACTACGATGAAGGTGGGTGGCAGGGCCGCGCTGGGCCGTCGTCTCAGCTGTTCCAGCTGGGATCCTGGCCTGTACATCCGCCTGGATGGGAGTGCGGACCCCGGAGCCACACTAGAACTGGTGTTTGTGGTGAGGAGAGGAGAAGGAGGGGGAAAGTGTGGGACATCAGAGTCCCAGGGAAGGAAGACAGCGTGATTGCTGCCTTCTGGATTGACCTTCTGGAGAGTGTGGCAGCTCACGCACCTACGGATGTTTGGCGACGTTGGGATTCGATGCTCTTTGGTATCCAAACGTTACCTTTTTTCCTCATTGTTTCATTTGGGGACCCAGGTATCAGTTTCTAACTTGTGTATCATAAGCCCTTCTTCAGACATGCCCCCGAGGCGTTACTTATTTTTAAACCCAGGCTGGCTTAGTTCAGCCGACCTACTAAAACTGTTTAATTTTTTATTTTTTGCCTGTGTTCGTGTGTTTTGACTGCAAAATTCTCGCTTGACTCGAATTTTCAGCGAATTTCAAATTTGGGGACGTAAGAAACAGAAAAGATTCACGTTTAAAAGGCTCAAGAAATTAAGTCGATTTGCTGAGCTTCAAGCATATACCCAGTTAATGACCGATAATACTTACTGTATTTTAAAATGGAAATGAAAAGCAACACTAGAGGGGAAGTCTTAGAATAGGACTCATTGGTTGTTTTTTTTTTTTAATTAAAAAAAATATGTTCTCAAAGAGTTAAGTTCAAAGTGGTTTTAGGAAGACTATACCCTGCAATGAGTGGATAATAATAGGTATCACCAAGCATCATAGAAACTAAAAATAAAGACAAGTGTGAACTAATGCAAAAGGAGTGAGACCTACTGCTTTGTAAACTGGAGAACGTATCCTGTTGAAGAAGTCTGTTGTTATTGACACCCCTGGGTGATTGTGAGCATCGTTGTGTTCAGATAGGGTTGGAGAGCTAACACCCTGTGCTGCCTTTGTAGACTGGGACCCAGTCTGCCTGGAATGTCTTCCTTTGCTGACATCCACTGTCTTGCAGCGGATGTATAAAATGCCTTGCGGCCACGGCCACTGAGAAATGACTTTAGACTGGGACAAAGTGAAGGACACCCTTCTCTTTAGTACTTTATTTCCTCGTTCAGTGATAACTGAGTACTGGGTACTGCTTAAGATGTTAAGGACTGTCTAAAAGGAGCAGCTGGTTAACATGAGATTCCCCACAGTATAATGACAATGTTGCTGGAGCCATGTAAAAGACAGCGTCCAAATCAGAGAGGATCAGGATTTCTGTGCGAAGTATTTGACAAGAGTTGTGTGTCCTCTGAGACTCAATGCTAAATACCTTCTTGTCTTGGCTACCCAAGGTCAGGTTATATTTCTTTGTAACAGTTGGTGACATCATCTTGTCTTGGCTACCTGAGATCAGGTTATACTTCTTTGTAACAATTGGTGACGTCATAACCTGTCCTGTCCTGTCATGGGATGTTTCTCCCTCCCTGCTTACAAAAGTATAATTTGTTTTCAGTGTCTAGTTGTCTTCTTCCCAGTTAGGCTTCCCTTTGGACTTTGAATAACTAAAAATTCATAAAAGTATTTTAATTTCCTTAGTCTGAGGTCTAAAACCTATTGGTTCCTCTTTGTAACACCTGCTTCTTTTTTTCTGTGTCCTTTGGAGTATTTTTTCATGACTGCCTCAACTAGTGTTTTTTCTTGTTTTTGTTTTGAGACAGTTTCATGTAGCCCGTGTTAGACTTGAATCCACTATCTAGCCAAGGGCGATGAACTCCTAATTCTCCTGCCTCTGATTCTGTTTCCCAGTTGATAGATGACAGCCATGGACTTTCAGGCCTTGGCTTGTGTAGTACTGCCAGTTGGAACCTAGGACTTTGTGCATAATGGGCAAGCAGCTATTCTGCGCATGCAGCCCGTCTCAGCTCGTTTAAAAGCCCTGCTTAATCTTATATGTAGTCCAGTGGCTGGTGCCACACCAATATTTTGTTTAAGAAATAAATGAACCACTTTAGGAAGATGGCAGGAAGAATTTTCTCCCTATTTTTAATATTGTAGTTCTTTAGGTCACCTGAACTAGTAAAAGTGATTTGTTATATCAAAAGATATATTTTGGGGGGTTGTGAATAGCATTTTTAAATTTGGGATTAAAGTCTGGTGTTTTTTTTTTTGAACCTCACATTTTTTATCCAATAGTAGCAGTCATACAAATTTTAATTGCCATGATTTTTGGTCTTAGCCTTTAAGCATGCTGCTCCTGCTGCATGAGTGCCCTAGAAAGCTGGCTACTCTCTCCTGTGGAATTGGTTTGAATGTTCTATCCCTGGAGAAGTTCACATGTGTGTTCCCAGATCACTTTATTTCTCATGTTGAGCACTCGTCATACAGTTTTGTAATCACACTCTCTGGGCTGCTAGACTTTTGGCATTGACAGAGCTGGAAATGTGCACACTTTGTACTGAAAATGTCTCTTTAAGAGTCTCGGGTATAAATTTATGTTCCTTGCAGGGTTTTAAATAATTTGACTCATTAACTTGTGAACACATTAATTTAGTGTCCCACGTATGCCAGGTACTTGACTAAACTAAGTTTTTCCTGGAAGGAGCTATAATTTCTTATGCATTGAAGTATGTGTTGTACTTTGAAGACAAGAAATTAGAGGTGGCTGCTGAAGGTAAAGGTGGCAGCTGGAGCCTCCCCTAGAGAAAGCAGCAGCAGCTCCGCCCAGGCTGACTTGCTCCACTTGAAGACTCAGGGTCACTAAAGTTAGGCTTCCTGGTTCTCAGGGAGAGTGACTTCGGTTGGATTGTACCCTACACTCCCTTTTTTGTGAAGATGTTTGCCTAGGGAGAGCAGCGGGTGGCTTACCTTAGGTTTTGTGACCAGTTAGACAATTCATGTATAAATCTACTGGATTATTACTGAGTTTTGATCACGTGGTAGATGTGGGAGAATTAAATAAAGCCCAGTCAGCTTAAAAAACAACGGCCTATGTATGTTTTTAAAGAATAGATTGTCAGTAATTTAGGTTAAGTGGATGTCTGCTTTGTGGGTAGAATTCTTGGAATTTATGGAAAAGTAGACATTTAGGTTCTTTGGCAGTTGCTATTTTAATTTATTTTGTAGATAATTCAGGTGTTTCCTTATTAATATAGAAGACTGATTGAACTTGTCAATGAATCTATTTCGTGTTTTAGATTTTGAAGAAGATGATTTGTATGGCCAGTCTGTGGAGGATGATTATTGTATTTCACCATCAACAGGTAAGTTGTAAAACAAAAAAACCAAAAAAAACGATTTCTTTGATTTGGCTGTTTAAAAGGATTGAGTAAGTATGGTTGCCATCCTGGACTAGAGTCATAAGACTGTAATACATAAGTTTTAAAGATATGAAGCTCGGCGGTGGTGGCACACACCTTTAATCCCAGCACTCAGGAGGTGGAGACAGGTGGATCTCTGTGAGTTCGAGGCCAGCCTGGTCTACAGAGCGAGTTCCGAACAGCCAGGACTACACAGAGAAACCCTGTCTAGAAACAAACAAAACAAAACAAGATATGTGTATGTGTGTTTTTACTTATATACTCACATTTTAAAATGTAAAGTTTTTATAATGGTTTATTTGAAAACAGAAAATAGACTTTATATATATAGTTCAGGGTGGCCCTGAATTCTTGGTGGTCCTCCAGTTTTGGTCATACTTAGATGGGTTTGTAAGTATGCCCCACCAAGTTCACCTGTAAGAGTTTCTTACTCATGAATAATTTTTTATGCATTTTGTGTGTGTGTGTGTGTTGTCTGTGTTTGTGTAGGTGCATGCTTCTGTGCATGCATGGGGAGTGAGGGAGAGCCTCAGGTATCTTGTGTCTCTCTTCATCTTAGTTCTTTGAGACAGTATCTCTCATAGGCTGGTGGTCAGCAAGCCTCAGGGATCCTGGTATCTCTGCCACCCAAAGCACTGGGGTTAACTTGTGAACAGACATGTACATGGCCACACCTGGTTTTCATGGGTACTAGGGATTTGAACTCAGACCCTCATGCTTATGTAGTAAGAGCTCTTACCCACTTACCCATTTTAAACAAAAGTGAAACAGTTTAAGGAAAGCTTTGAAGACTTATTTTTCTAATAGTCTCTGTATCATACAGTTATATAAATTCATTAAAATGTCAGTTGATCATAGTGAAATCCTAAGATCGCTGAAGGAAGATAGTAGTAAATTTTGATCAGAGGTATTTGGAGTATTAGACTGGCATTTGGGAACCATTTATTAAGGAAAGAATAGTAGTGCTTAGTTATGGATTTGAGAGGCTTATAGAGTCAAGGTCTGCTAGGTGTGGTGGCACCTGTCTTTAATCACAGCACTTGAGTAAGAAGCAGGCTGATTTCTTTGAGTTTGAAGCCAGCCTGGTGTATATGGTGAGTTCTAGGCTAGTCAGGACTACAGAGACTGTGTCTCAAAAACAAGTTGAGATCTACAAGGTTTGTTGAACAGGGTTTCCATGATAGTGGACTCTTCATACAGCAGTGATTGCTCACAATTGGTGCACATTAATAGTTACTCTCTAGGTAGGTACCTAGTGTGCTAACAGCACAAAAGTTACTCTTTCAGAAGTTGTTTTCTGGAGATTTATATGTATGGGCCTGGCTTACTTGATGCCTTGATCGGAGACTTCTGTGTGTCTCTCATGGCTTGATGCGTATCCTGCATTGTTCAGATTCTGGACACCCAAGCTGTGAGTAGTTTTTGTGTACAATAGGAAGTCTACTGACATCACTGAACAGTAGGTAGTTAAATAGTTTTGCTTCTTTGATAAATTCACTTTTAACAAAAGCATGAGAATATGAATTTTTTTGTAGCACATTTACAGGGTGCAAAATGTAGCTTAGTAGGCATGCATGTAGCTTAGTAGGCATATGTGAGACCCAACACCACCTTGTAGGAAGACAGCAATAACCAAAACACTCCACCACAGTCAAAAAAGGAAAGTGTGTGGCATAGCAGTAGCATTAGACCAGAGCACACTCTAGCCTCTGCTGGCTTGGATCACAGCATACAACACAGGCTAACCTGCAGTGTGGAATTTGTAAATGGACGTTTCCTGTCCCGACTGCCCAGTCCCAAATAACTGACTCAGAAGCTTACTATTACTTATAAATGCTTTGCTAGTAGCTCAGGCTTGTTATTGGCTAACTCTTATACTTAAATTAACCCATATTTCTATTTATGCTTTGCCATGTGACTCACGACTTGTTACTTCATTTTCTTCACTTGCTGCTTGCTTGGCAGCAGCTGGCCTCTCCTCTGACTCCACCCTCTTTCTTTTCATCATTACCAGATTGGCTTTCCCGCCTAACTTCCTGCCCAGCTACACCCTGTCAGCTTTTCATTAACCAATGAGAGTAATGCATATTCATAGTGTAGAAAAGGATTGTCCACAGCAGGGATTCCCTGTTTCAGAGTCTCAGAAGTTCGGATAGCAGGCCTGAGCACCATGTGCTGGGCCTAGGTTATTTTTTAATGTGTGTTTTCAGGTAATTTCCAATGAGAAATGAGTAGTTTTAGAATAGTTTCTGTTATTTAAAGCAGCAGCCTGTGGCAGGGCTGTAGGCTTTGCTGCTGTGGGCTTCGGTGGCTGCTCTGTGAAGCAGAGCCACCTCTTCATTACTGCTGTCTTGGTTGGTGTCATCCTAGTTGGCTCCTTTGTGGCTGTAGTAAAGCACCAGGACATAAGGCAGCTGGGGGAGGAGAGGGTTTATGCAAATAAATGCCCCACAGACGTGCTCACGGCCATCCTAATGGTGGTAATTCCTCAGATGAGAAGATCAAGCATCTCAGTATCTGAATACCCTTTAGACAGTATGTCTCATTTAGGGAATTAATGAACAAATGATGTGTTGAGTAGCTCAGGAAATAAAAATCTAACCTTCTTTTGTTCATTCAAGAGGTGAGCATACAGTACTCACGGTCTAATAAAGCCTGTAATTGAGTTGCTTTGCCACTTAATAGAAACTTTTAAACTTTAGTCACAAATACATGTATTTTGATTTCTAAGCATATTTTTCTTGATAACATGTGATTTTAAAATGTAACAATTAAAAATTTCCTTTAGAAAGATTTTTCATACTGATTGTTGAATGTATGTCTGGGCAGTAATAACAAAAGAACCAGGAAAAGCAATTTGAATAATGTATTTTGTTTCAGTTAATGTGAGTTGAAAATATCCCTTTGATATATTTTAGTTCAAAACCAATACCCAGAATCAATTTGTGTGTAAGAAGAACACCCTTCCTCCTTCCCCCGTCTTTCTGGTCTTTTTACTGAAAAGCAGTGGTGTGTGGTCCTGTTGAGACAGTTAACTGCTGTAGTCTGATGGGTGGAGAGCATTCCTGAGCATGCTCGACAGGAGGGGTGAGTGGGCTGGGAAACTGGGGAGTAAGTAGGTGGAGTGGTGGCTGCTGAGTGGTGTCTGTTCTGGGAGACTCAGAGTTCATACAAGTTATAGCATGAAAGAAGTCTGGGATGGGAAGTAGGAACCAGAACAGAAAATGGGAACCAGATTGTGAAAGATCTTTTTCATTTTATATCTGTCCCTTTTGACTGGAGGCATTTGAATAGGGAGGGAGTTTAGCAGGTGACGGATGATGTACAGAGTAGACTAGTAGACTACACTTGGGCAGATTGGAGGTGGGGCTTGTAGAACAGTTTCTTTTCTTTCTCTGTTTTTTGTCTGTTTGTTTGTTATTTTGGCTTTTTCAAGACAGAGTCTTACTATGTTGCTCTGGGTGTCTTGGAACTCACTATGCAGACCAGGCTGCCCTCAAACTCACACAGATCTGCCTGCCTCTGTGCCCACCATGTCCTGCCGGGCAGTGTTTCTCTTAAGCTTCCCTGCTGGTATGAAAGAGAGAGTAATTGTTAAATACAATTTTCTTGCCTTTTTTTCAGGGAGGATGCTGAGAGCTGTGCCTTTAATACTCACGCAAATGTGTAGGAAATAGTTGTGGGCAGTTTCAGGACTTAGAATTGAAATTCCTTGGACTTTCATGTATGTCAAAATAGCTTGAATTTAAAAATTACCATGAATAACTTTTAAAAATGCACTGAAGCTTAAGATTTAAAATAAAAAAAATTTCTCACTTTTATTATATTCTCACCCTTGCTTTGATTTTTATTTGTACTTGTTGCCTTTTGGGCTTTGATTTCAACTTCAAAGTTTGGACTACCTTCTGCCCACTGTTTCCTACCCTTTCTGTCCTCTCCTGACCTCAGCCTCTGTGGTTCCTTATTCTGTTGGCCTCTGTGGCAATCCCAACCACTAGCAAGGGCTATAGTATGAGTTTGGAAATTGGAATTTTTTGTTTGAGAAGGTGTAACAGTAAGGAATACCCCCAGAAATAGAAGCTTCTAGCAGGTGGCATAGGAGCTTGTAAGTAAGAATTTCTTCTTTGCTATGGAAATCTCTAGAGTGAACTTTGAAGGAAGTGTCCGATTTCTCATCCCAGTCAGCATTGGACTGATCTTCGCTTTCTTGGGTCACAGTAGTTTGAGACATAGTTGGAGAAATTGCACAGTTAATGTTGGACTAAGCAGTAAAGAGTTTAGGAAAGCCTGAAAAACAATTCATAAATCTCTAGGCAGAAAATGACACCATTTTTATTATAGCTGATAGAGTAAATCTAAAACATCACAGATTTTAAGGATTTACTTTAGATCACTAGAAATAAAAGACTATCAATCTAAGTATTACATAATGTTAAGGTGCCCTCTGGTTATAAGACTCATCTCTAACCTGAAATTTTAACAATAGAAAAGGTATTGCAGAATCCGAAACAGGATGTTTCTTCAGTCTTTTATCTGTAATACTAATTTATCTCCTTGAATAAGTTACAGAAGGATACACATATATGTAAATCATATTTGTGCCTTTCTGAAATACTTTGTGGTATTCAAAAGTAAGACTAAAAATAATTACAGGGAAAATAAGATTAGGACAGGTCATTTAACCTAAGAAACCTAACAAAACCAGTAACCATTTTAGTGAAAGTGCTAGCACTGAATACAGGTGCAGGACTCTATAGTTTACAAAGCAGAAACTGGGCTGAACGAGGTATTAAGTAATGGTTCAAAGGCAAATATTTACATTAAGCATCCGTGGGACAAGGCTGTGGCTGAGAGTACGGGAGTTAGTCCCAGTGTAGTTACAAGGCAATAGAAATTAGACTTCCCAAAGAATGCTGACATGTCAGAGTGGCCTTTTTTTAAACTAAAGCATCTTTCATGTGTTCCCTTCCTCATGCCCTTATTTATCAATTTTGATGACCTAATCTGAGGAAAGGAAACATGCATTTTAGTTCTCAGTTTCTCTGCATGTGTTGAATTTTCCCTTTACTATGTCCTTAACCTCCTTTATTGTAACTGCACCAGTCTAGTGATTAATTTCTCTAATACTTGGTAACTGTGTTACTCATTTGGATTTTAAAGTGTGACGCTACAGTTGTTTTCTTACCTGTTAATCTGTAGTTCATTGACTCATGGCTGTCTGATTTCTGATTATAAATTTTATATATGGGCTGTAATTTTATATTCTCTGCATTATCTATAAATTTTGGAGGTAGTTTCTCTTCCAACATTAATACCTTCCTGGAACCATGCTCAAGTCCAATGTAGGAATTCTGTGCAGTGGGCTTACTATGTTCTTATGGAAAGTGAAATGATGGAAAGACCCATAATGCCTTGCTTTATTGTACTGCGTTTGTGTTTCTGTCTTAACATACTGACTTCACTTCCTTGCAGTCGAACAGTGGGTGTCCAGTTGAGGTGAATTGTGTGCAGACTTTGGGCTTGCATGGATGATGGCACAGTGGCACAGCCAGCATGTTAGAGAAACATGGGCCAGTATCTGCAAGCCAGAAGTTTTTTTTTTTTTTTTAATTTGTTTGTTTGGTTTTTCAAGACTGGATTTTTTTTTTGTGTAGCTCTGGCTGTCCTGGAACTCACTTTGTAGACCAGGCTGGCCTCGAACTCACAAAGATCCTCCTGCCTCTGCCTCCTGAGTACAAGTGCTAGGATTAAAGGCGTGCGCCATTACTGCCAAAGTCAAAGTTTTAGATACATGTCGCTGATTTATGGTGGCACTGTATGATTGGAAAACGAGTTGTTGAAAACTTAAGGCCTATTGAGGACTGGAGAGATGATGGCTCAGGGGTTAACCACACACAACCTCAGTTCCAGAGGATCCAGTGCCCTCGCTGACCTGTTAGCGCACATAGCATGCATGTGATATACAGACCTACACTGAAGCAAAATATTTACACATTACATAAATCTAGAAATCTAGGACCTGAAAGACAAGCAGGCTGGGGCAGCAGATGCCACTTTGCTGAACAAGTATATAATGGAGAGGTGGGGAAGATAGAGTACTTGATGGAGAGAAAGAAAAGCGGGTGGTTCATGCACTGTGGAGAGAGGTGGAACTGGAGATGCAATAGTGGTGAGGAACAGGCCTATATGAGGAACCATCCTGATGTCCTGGGGCTGTGGTGTCACTGGACGCCAAACTGATCTGAGTGTCCTGTGCTGCCCCTGAGGGCCATATATGGGTCTGAAGCCCTATTGTAGCCACTGTCTGTGTTGGTGTCCATGGCTTGTGTTACCATCAAAGGCCTAGTGGATGACCTTGGTCTAGGCTGCTGCCTGAAGCCACGTCTGAGTGTGGTGCTTAGCTGGACATGCCCCTCTCTGTTGGCAGGACAGCTGGCCCCACTCCTTGCTGACTGCCCAGGAGAGCAGGCCTGCACCTCTCGCCCTGGTGGTGCATGAGTGTAGGAGAGCTGGCCCTGCCTCTTGTTGGCCATGTAATGGTGCCACCACAGGTGCCTTGCCCCTTGCTGGCGGTAGCACTCTGGCGAATAGGCCCTGCCCCTTGCCAGGACAGTGCTGGAGAGTCGGCCCCGATAGCATGAGTACAGGAGTTCCAGTCCTGCCTTTGCCAGCTTCCACAGGCAGGAGAGTCAGCTGTACCCTCCCCTGGGAAAAGTGGGAGAGCTTGGTGGCACGGGCACAGGAGAGCAGGTGGGAGGACCAACTCAGCTACCGCCCAGACCCAGATCCAGGGCTTTGAGTTGGCCCACTCCAACATCTACCCCATCCCTGAGCTGGTGGAGTCTGTGAAGGGCCCACTTCTCTGTAATCAAAACTGCAGGATCTCCGTGACACAGCGCAACAAGAGGATATTGGAGAGGAGTCCCAGTGAGGATCTGGTATTCATAGTGTAGCAGAAACCTGAGGCCTGGAACCAGACCTGTGTCTCATTGCAGTGAACATTTTTGGTCAGAAGGGCATACTTTGTGTGACACACTGCAGTTTCCACAGCAAGATTGTTTGTTTGTTTTCTTTTTGGGGGGAGGTTTGAAGGGTGGCGGGCTGACATGGAGACGAGGGGGATTGGGTTGTGTGATATGAAATTCACAAAGAGTCAATTAAAGAAAATAATTCTAAAAAAATATATATTTTTAAATTTAGGACTTAGCTTTTGGTAACCTTTGGAATCTGGCAAAATTAGTGTTTCTTGGATAGCAAAATTTAATGTTGACTTCACTATGCAAATACATTTTGAGTGTTTTCTTAAGCAAATAAGTTTGATGTGTGCTTTAAAATATCAATACCAAGACAAAATAAAGGAGCATAATAGTGGGCAAGGATGAAATGAATGGAATGGTCTTGGAGACTCAAGGAAGGAAGGAAGAACAACAAGAGATTAGTGAGGTAAGAGTCTAAGGGCTTTGACTAGAACTTGGGTAGGATTTATATTGTCTTGGAATATTTATAATTTCATCACTTGTCAAAGTGATTGTAAGTGGTGATCAGATTTGTGTGTGTAATCATGCACGTGTGCATGTCTAGCTCTCTCTCTCTGTGTGTGTGTGTGTGTGTAGTGAATGCATGCGTGTGAGTATGTAGATGCCTTTCTTCTGTGCATGAGCGTACAGAGACCAGAGCAGTACATACTGATGTTTTCCTCTATTTCTTTCAGCTTTAGTGCCTTCAGTGGGATTTCTCAGTTTCAGTTTGATTCAGAATCAAACCCAGGGCCTTATGCATACTAGAGAAGCTTTTACAAATGAATTATAGACCCATCTCCTTTATCTTAATTTTTGTTAAAAAAATAAGAAAAAGTTAGGAACTCGCTACATTACAGCATTCTTCATTTTGTATTCTAGCTGCTCAGTTTATTTACTCACGACGTGACAACCCTGTAGAAGAATATGGTTATGAAGATCTGAAAGAGTCTTCTAATTCTCTTTTGAATCACCAGTTAAGTGAACTTGACCAAGGTATGGCTTTTTAAAAATAGCATATCTTCATTAGCTGAAAATGATTAATCACCAAGTAAGAATTTGTAAAGTTTATTGAGATTATTCATAGTAATGAATATGAACAGTAATGATACAAGCATATCTTATTCTTTGAAGGAAAATTTGCGTCTTATTTAATGTGTCTATTGAGAAGTCTGTTGAATTGTATGATTGAGAATTTGATTCCACTAAGCCTATCAGCTATTCAATAACTGGGATTTTTGAGTTTTCTCATTCTTTCATGTTTTACAAGGAAGAGAAATTCCAGTGATTTGTTCAAACAATTTTTAAAGAATTGTGGTCCATGAGGCTTTAGAGAGCTGATGACTAAATGACAGGAGTTGCTTTATTTACAAGGATAGCTTCCAAGAAGTTTAAGGAAGAAACCTCTGAAAAGCAGAGTAACCCAGAGTAACAACCGCAGCTGTTATGTCTGTGAATGACGTCAAGATGGAACCTGTAAGGAGTAGCAGCACATTGATTGTTTGCTTTTTTTTTTTAACTCTTTTAAACATTTGAAAAGAATAGCTGTGTTTTGGCTTTCTTTTACTAATACATTTCACATGTGACATTGCTTCAAGAATTTCTCAAACCATAGATTGATAGAGAGCTTAGCTAGCCAAGTACGTGAGTAAGGCTGTCTGTGGAGAATGAGTGAAGCTGAGCTGGTCTGCTTTCCCTTTGCAGTTGTAGTTTTCCTATACATGGTTTTAATGTAAAGTTTATAATTGACTTGGAAACAGAAAGAAATGGGAGATCTGTAAGCTGATCTTTGAATATGTTAATAAAACAATTACTGGGGCTAGAGAGGAGGTTCAGTGGTTAAGAGCACTTGCTGCTCTTCTAGGAGACCTGGATTCAGTTCCCTGCATCTACATGGTGGTCCACAGAGCATCCGTTACTCCAGTTCCATGGGATCAGATACTCACTTCTGATCTTTGGGGCAGCAGACTTGGGCATGATGCACATACATACATGAAGGCAAAACACTCATATATAGGGAATAAATACTTTTTTAAATGCCGGGGGCTAAGAAAATCAGGGTAAATAGAAGGAAGGCATAAATACATAAATCAGAAAGTAGGAGAAATTAAATTTTGTCAACTCAGTAGATTCACTTGGTCATCGGGTAGATTACAGAGGTAGTGCCTGCACTCAGGAGTGTTAGCATAGTCATAAGGGATAAGAAGGCAGGAGTAGAGTACAGGTCCTTTTTCTGCCACGTGTGCTTCTGTGGTCAGTGATTAAATCCAAGTTATTTGAGAAAGGAGAATAACTTTCCATCCTGACATGTAACTACTTACATAGCAGGGATAATTGTGACCCATGTTAACCCACTGCTTTGCAGGCTCTCTATTAGCATACTGAGTCTGCCTGGCCTTATTGGTAAGTCTTATTTCATAGGAACACGAATAGGCTATGGATTAATTAGGCCAGCCCGACTGTAGTCTCCACTTTTCACCTCCTTAGTACTTTTCCTCTTTATGAATGTGTAGGGATAGATGGTATGATTAATGATTAGACGTTCTGACACCTGTTCTGCTAAATATTGCCATCCAATTTCAGTAATTCATGTATTAGTCCAGTACATAATTCTTTCCCAGTAACAGGGAAAGCCTGTGTAAATCTTACACAGAGCCAAAGCAGAATTGTCTTGGTATTTAAGGAATTTATTTTTGTAATTAGAAAGTGCAGTTAAGCATGCAGTAAGCTTTTACTAAGGAAAGTCTTGATAGTAGATGCCTTATCATGTTCAACACAGAAGCTTATGAGGTGCATGTGAATTACATTCTGTGACATGTCTGGCATACAGAGTTTCTGTGAGGACTGGATATTATCAGTGTGAAAATTGCCAAGTGCCATATACACAAATGAGTATCTGCTTTGATTCTTTAGCCTCTAGGTCCCATTTTAGTTCTTAAAGATGTAAGACTGATTATGTTATACTGACTTTTTATCATAGCTTAGTTATAAGAAAAATGAAACTCTTTAAGCAGTACAATCCCAGGTTTAATTATGGTTTTAAAAATGAATGCTCCTTTCCTTTTTTATTTCTTAGATTTTATTATTTTGGTCTTAAATTATTTTGATAATTTTAAAGGATGATATTTGTTGGTAATGGAGAGAGACGTCGTTAGTTTGAAAAAAAAATTAGCAGTTTGTGACATGTAAGAAATATAGTTAGTTGTTGCCTGGGATCACCAACAAGTTTATAATTGTCTCACACAATCCCCTTCCCTGTCTAGGCATGCTGGAAGTGATTGGGAGAAATTTCACCATGACTGTCTCAAAATGTTAGTGTGTCATTTGTATTTTTTTTAAAGATTTGTTATTTTTGATTATGTGTATATGTGTATGTGTGTTGGCATGTGCATATGAGTGAAGATATCGGGAGACCTCAAAAGAGGGTATTAGATCATCTGGAGTTGGAGTTACAGGCTGATCTGATTGACCCAATGTCAGTGCTTGGGAACCAAATTTGGGTCCTCTGTAAGAATAGTACCTACCTGCTCTTAACCCTCCGAGCCATCTCTACAGCTCCATCCATTTGTATTTTTTAAGCAAGTGGGAATATGTAACCTTATCCTGTACTGAGAATATGTATTGTTGTATACAATTTATATGTATTTTTTCAAGTATTATTTAGAAACATTCATTAAATTGATTTCTTCATTTATGAGATGTGAGAAGACAATGCATAGTAGATAAAATATAACCATTGTTAAGTAATTTCTACTAAAGAAAAGGAGAGTTTGACTTTCTAGTATAATTTAAAATTCTGTGGTCAAATGTGAACATCGTTCACAATTAGAGCTCTTTCGAGATGCTGTATAGTATAGCATTTTATCTCTGTTCTGTGTTCTAGCTCGTCTTTACTCGTGCCTTGATCACATGCGAGAGGTACTGGGAGATGCTGCGCCTGATGACATACTGATTGAAGCAATTCTGAAAAACAAGTTTGATGTCCAGAAGGCTTTGTTAGTGGTTCTGGAACGAGACAATGTAGAGAATATGAAGGAGGAGAGCCAAAGAGCAGTGTCTGCAGGAAAGGCATCGAAAGGTATGCTTTCACTCCTCCCAGCTCTTCTGGGATGCTTAAAGACCACTGTTCATGGTGCTGAGCAAAAAGTTAATTTGCTTGAGTTGTTAGTTGGCTACTTCAGTAATCTCAGTTATTAATCAGTTGGCTTTCTAGTTTGCAATTTTGTAAAGGCATTTTTATTTTATGTATATGAGTGTTTTGCCTACATTTATATCTGTGCCCCACATGTATGCAGTATCTTAGGAGGTCAAAAGAAGGTGTTGGATCCCCTAAACTGGAGTTAAAGATGGTTGTGAGCCACTGTGTGGGTGCTGGAACCAAACCATGGTCCTTGGTAAGAGAAGATTGACAGTGCTCTTGACTATTGAGCCAGCGCTAGCTCCCAGTTTGGGGATTTTTAATTTGAGTTTTGTGTTCGCTTCCTGTGTATTTGCATAACCAACAGAGGAAATAAAATCAGATAAAAGAAGACATTTTCCTTCTTGTTAGTTTCTTATTGAACTTTATAAAATCTTAATGAAATGAGACAGAAATGAAATGAGTATCCAGCCATTAATGATAAAAATTCCTCTGTACTTAGGTCATAGATTTTTGAATATCATTAAGTAATATAAAGTATTAAAGTTGTACTGTTCATATTTCATTTTTAGCTAAAGCATAAGAAAACAAGAATAGATTTTTAATTTTAAATTTGTAGGTTTGGGGTTTAGAATTTTGTGGACATGAGAACTGAGGTACAGTTGTATTAATTGGCGTGATTTTGTTAGTGGGAGTGTGGTCATTTGTTAACTGGATTGATATGTCCTTTAATCTTTGGGTTAGGCCTCTGCAAAATTGCATGCAGCCTACCCCTGTGAAATCAGTATGTTTCTGTATGTGGGGTTTGGGGCTCGGGCTCAGGTGTCTTTTTTTTTTTTTTTTTTTTTTTTGGTTTTTTAAGACAGGGTTTCTCTGTAGTTTTTGGAGCCTGTCCTGGAACTAGCTCTTGGCCAGGATGGCCTTGAACTCACAGAGATCCGCCTGCCTCTGCCTCCCGAGTGCTGGGATTAAAGGCGTGCGCCGCCACTACCTGGCTCAGGCGTACTTTTAATTGATTGTAATGATAATGCCTTCTCCATTTCCCTAGAACACAGGAAATCCCAGGTGGTGTTTGCTTATTGTTTTTATTGTATTAAAATACAGAAAAAAATGAACCCAGTTTTTTATTTTTTAAAAGAAGTTTTAAAAGTTTAAAAAGTTTTAAAATGGTAATCATGGCATCACTGTGATAGAGCTTCACATTCATGAAATCTATGATTCCATGATAAATCCATGGAAATTAGAATGTTTACTCAAATAGAGCAGTGAAAATAGTGTGAAGGTCATCTTAGGTTGTTAGAGGTAATATTCCTCTTTTGTTTTCCTCATGGCCCCTGTTGCTAAGTAATGAACATGTATCACTTTAGTTGTAATCAAAGGAAGCACTTAGTAATTAAATGCCTTATTTCATGTCTCCTTTTGGTTGCTGTGACTGTCTTCTGCAAATGTCAACTCGCTCATCTGAACATTAATGGCTCTTGTAAGGTAAGGAGTCTTATTTTCTTCTAATGAAGTTTCAGTTGAAAATGTTCAAAATTCTTGCACTCAATCAGAAAATCATTTGGATAGCAGTAGCAGATCTTTTGATTGTTCTAGTGCAATAGCAAAATATGGATCACATAATTCTTCACTTGTGCCAAGTCACTATTTACTTCATAGAAAAAAGAAACTTGACAGACCCCAAAGTGAAAAGGAACTAGAATCATGTAAGTTAACAAAGGAGCTGTCCCTGACACCCCTGACTGATGATGTGCCAAGAGATCCTTGTGCACGTCAGCCGTCAGTCAGTCTGTCCCCCACAGTCAGTCTGCAGAGTGGGCCTTGTAAGACTCCAGATGTTCCTGCATCTGAGTGTGCTCCCGAGAAGGATTTCACTTTCAAAGGAATACCAGACTTAAAGTCCTTAATGAGAGGGAACATAGCAGCCAGTGGTTCTCTGGGTGTTCAAAGCAGTGTGCTACCTGATTTTCAAAGCATGCCAGTGCAGACCATCTTGGGAAGTTTAAATAATCCGTTGCACTTACCTGTCTCATTGGAAAATAATTTTAATCCCAGTATAAACACTGAAGCTGGACAAAGTGCCAAGAATAATATTGTAAAGAATAACAGTTTACCATTTTCCCAGTGTGAAAGTCTATCCCTAGCTGAGCTGGTTGAGGAACACAGAGAAAACAGTCCCAGCCAGTGCTTTACTTTATCCGACCTGTGTAACCAGTCATCTGCTAGCTTGGGGTCCCATTCCCTGTCACAACTGGCAAACCACTCTCTGTCTTCTAATGGAGTATCAGAGTTAACAGGATCTCTGTCATCGTTGGCATTTTCCAAAACTTCTCCCACAAGAGACCTGGAGAATTTGTCCCTTTCTGATTTGATTGCAAAAACTATTGAACTAGACAACTCTCCGAATAAGAGAGATTCCTTTGAACTCAGTTTATCTGAATTGAGGGATCCTGGAATTGATTCAAATATTGATCTTAGTGTCCTGATAAAAACTCCAGAGTTTGTTTCAAAGCCTGTAGTTGACCCATCAGTTGCTCCAACAGCAGACACTAAAGTTCTAACTTCAAAGTTAGGGAAAAATTCCAGTTCTACTAAGGATAGTAAGAAAACTAAAAGAGGCTCCCTTGCTAAGAAAGCACCGTTGTCTCTGGTGTGGACCAAGGCTCTTGCTGCTAGGCCTTCAGCTTTTGCTTCAACGCTGTGTCTTCGTTACCCGCTGAAGAGCTGCAAGAGGCGCACTCTTGACCTCTACAAGACTTTCCTTTATAGCAGACAAGTTCAAGATGTATCGGACAAAGAAATGAGTCCTCTTCTAGCAATAACGCCATTTGACTTCAAATCAGCATCCCCGGATGACATTGTAAAAGCCAATCAGAAGAAAGCATTTACTAGAGAATAGTAATGAGAGGAAAACTCAGTTACTGTTGCAAGCTTTTTAATCTTAATGTAAAGTCTCTGTAGGATCATTTTCGATTATGGGATCAAATTGTGATTTTTATTAAAATTGTCTTAAGTCCATTTTAACAACTTAAGTTGGTAAGGATTTTTGCACTGAGAGGTTTTTTTTTTGTTTTGTTTTTAACGATGTCTTCTTGGAGTAATGACTGGTTTCATTTGAATGCTAGCTCATAGAGTGTATGTTTACAATGTGCGTATGGAAACGTTGTGAATTGAACCTCAGCTGTTTCATTTGACAAACAACTTTCTTAAGTTTTATGAGGAGATATTTTTTTCTATGAACTATTTTGTGCTTTTTTTCGTAAATGAATGTGCAACTACTTGGGCTTATAGTATGAAATTTGTTCTTAGGATGCATAGCATAGTTGAGATATGCTTATATTTTCAAGTATTATTGGCATCATTCCTAGTTTTATTATTTTTCTTAGGTGACTACTAAAACTTTCCTATTAGAAACTTTTGAAATTCTTGATTTTTGAAAGTACTATGAATTATGGTTGAGGTGCATTTTTAATGATAAGATGAAAATCTTTTAAGGGACCATGTATATATTGCAGCTGAATTAATACATAAATTATTTTTATACATTATATATTTTATAGATTTTGAAGGCATCTTCTTTAAAATAAACATATAGAAAGTGTTTGGAAGTATGTTTGCATGTTATTTTAATAGGTTTTTGCCAGATTTCTTTAATAGTTTCTTTACAGTAAATAATGAGATATGGACCTTTTCTTTTTTGCTCCTGATGACTGACTGCGTGCCTGGCAGTGACCGTCAGAGATGGCAGACCCCATGAGAGTGCTTGTAGTCAGTAGGCAGTGACTGTCAGAGATGGCAGACCCCATGAGAGTGCTTGTAGTCAGTAGGCAGTGACCCTGGCAGTGACCGTCAGAGATGGCAGACCCCATGAGAGTGCTTGTAGTCAGTAGGCAGTGACCCTGGCAGTGACTGTCAGAGATGGCAGACCCCATGAGAGCGCTTGTAGTCAGTAGGCAGTGACCCTGGCAGTGACCGTCAGAGATGGCAGACCCCATGAGAGTGCTTGTAGTCAGTAGGAGAAGGCTATGTCTTCAATAGCACTGGTCCTAGAATTTGGGAATCACCTGGAGGTTTTCTAAACATAGCCATTGTTACTGCTTTTCAGATGTCTGAGTTGGTTTCTGAGGGAGGCCCTTGGGAATATGGTTCTACATGGTCTCCAGGTGCTTTCCCTGGAGAATTGTATAGTAAAATTTTAATGCCAAATATATCTGATCAACTTAATTTCTAATAATCAGGAATATCAAGGAAAATTACATATCAGGGATAATGACCTTTTGTCTAGAATGATAAAAGTAGTGTTTATATTTCTTGCCTAAAGCTATTTCTTAGGGAACATTGAATAGCTGCCATCTAAGTAGGAATATTTTTTTTCTGAAAGCTACTTCACTATTCCTTGATTTTTTTTTTTTGGTGTGTGTGTATTCAATTTTTTCCAGTCCAGTATTCTTCTGAGCCACAACACGAGTCCCACATAGTATTTGTAACTGAGTTTTTCATTGTTTATAATGTCTAGGAGATTGTAAAAACCAGAACATGCATTTTAGGATTAGCATTAATATTTGGGTTACCCCCAGCTACTCTTTGGTTGTCTAGTCTTTCACCTCCATCAGTTCAGTAGCTGACTTCTGTATGTGACTTACCAATTAGAGTTGTGTATAGGCAGTGTCCCATTTAGAGTTGAATTGTATTCTGAGAGTTTGTGATGCATCATTACTCCGGATAGAGTAAGCCCTATTCAAGTGGTTCTCTTTGCATGTAAAGCCACAAATTCTTTCTTAATCCACACTGAAGAGTGTAATAGTATTATTTTACTTTTTAATGACAGTTATTTTCAAGAAGAAAAACGATACTTTGAGAACTGTATTGTTTTAAGTGAACCGTGTGTCCCTTTGTTGGCTGATTAGGATTGAAACTACCACTTGTCTTGGCTACTGGACTGTTGGACATGTGCTTGACAAGGCCTTGCCCTTTTGGCTGTGGGAATGTCACAGTTTCTGAGACTCAGAGGGTGAAGCCAAGAAACCTCTTTGCTGCTTCCACTTGTGGCCATGGTCCTTGGCAAAGAGGTGTGCTCATTGGTAAATAAGCCGTTGTTAGGGTGTTTACACTAAATGTGTACTGGCTGCTGCTCATTGACCAGTTGATGTCTTCGTAGCTCAGGGATGTTGAGTGTGTAAGGCTTCCTTTATTTTCTATTTCAGATATTCATGGTGACAAACAAAGCCATTTCTGTTTGTGTTATGATCAGATGTCTCTATTTACATAGGAATACAATAAAATTAGTTGTAAATGATGTGAAAAATGTTCAGAATTTTTGCTTTTTGCTCTTTTTGTTCTGTTGTTTCCATGGGTGTTTCGTCCTGACATTGTAAAGGACAGAATTCTTAAAATTGACTGTCCGGAACCAGCAATTCATTCAGTATAGAACACTCAGCTTTTCCTTTTTCCCATTTGCGTTCTCACCTATTTACCTCCTTGGCTTTCAACCTTTCTTTCTTGCAGTATCTGGGCCATCCTGCATCTAGTTGTCAGCCCAATGATAATGTCAGGAAGGTGCTTTGGATATAAAAGGAAGCACTAAAGATAATACAGTGCAGAGAAAAAGAACAAGTTTGTAAATGACTGCTATTTTTTAGATTGGCCTTGAACCTATATTTGGATTATTAAATTTTGGAAAAAATGATGTATCATCAATTTTCTCTTTTATGTCCACAAATATATATACACAATATATATTTGTTGATAAAATTTATTTATAGTAAATACATAAATATTTGTTTATAAAATGAATTCTGTAGTAGCTTAGAATTTGTTTTCTGTTATTTTAGTAATGGAATGTGTGTAAACAAAGATAATGTTGGCTAGAAAGGGAAGAATTAATAGGAATTTCTATTACATTTGTACCTATAATTATATAAAACTTGGTAATTGTGTAAGTGATTTTCAGGCTGTTGGAAACATGTCACATTCTGAGTGTATATGTACATTTTTATAAAAGCTATGTTGAAAGAAATTACAATTCTGAGGTTTTCTTAAGTCAGGTACTTACCCCTGAGAAGTTTCTGTAGAAATTTTATACTTCAGAATGGTATTTTGTAATTAATGTGGAAAGTACTACTGTTTCATGTCTCTATAAATGAACTAAAAACAGTCTGTCTTGGTGTGAAGAATTTCTTCTAATATTTTCATCATTTGTAGTTCTTGTTTTCTGTAGGATGCCTGTGTGTGTGTGTGTGTGCGTGTATATGTGTGTTATTTGATATTTTATGAGTCAAATAGAAACATAATTAGCCATACAGGTTAAGAGTTAGGGTGAATATTGATTTCAGAGATTATGGTGGAAGGAGAAAGAATTGAGTACATATTTCCTGCCTTGTCATGCTTGGGTTATATTGTGCTATTTAAAGCAGAACATTTTAGGTGCAGGCCACATGCCAAGGTAACAGTGTGAGGATTCTTACTTCAAAGAGGTGGGTAGGTGTAGACATGTATTTATAGCAAGTTGTAGCACATGTAATCCTAAAACTGATGTCTTTCTTTTCCCCATCTGAACTGCTGCTTCCTTGCTTTTTTCTTGTCTTACCCTCTGTTGCTCAGATCAGAAACCTAGCGTCATCTTTGATTTCTCTCTCTGACCTGCTACTTATAACTGATTGCCACACTTATGTCTAATGTATAAAGAAGCATTTATGTATGCATATATGCATGCAGTTTGTGTCAGTTCTTATTTGGGGTAATATTTCACTGAGTGATGGCAAATACTGAATTAGGATATACTGAGACATTCTTTCTATATGACATTATAGAAATTATGTGTCCTGTAATTGATAAGCCACTGGTTGCATGTCCATCAACCACTCAGCATATAACTTTGTTTTACATGTGCCTCTATTAAAGATACAGTACTTAATATGTATTACTGTATCTCATTAATACATTGACATTGAGCTCACAGAGATTCATAACGTACTACTTCATCTAACATTCACTTTGTATTCATAAAGTATCTCATAGTTTTCTTATGCCTAGGGGTTTTAGGTATATCAGTATTCTTCCAAGAAGGCAAAAATAGAAAACCATGATAGCAAATGAACCCTGAAAAGCACATGTTTACAGTTCTAGAGCTGAAACAAGAGAATAGTGTTGCTGTGTTTGCCCTCACCTAGGAACTTATCTGTTGATGACTCTAATTGTTCAGTGTTCCATGCAGGTCTGAAAGTGATGTCCGCAGTGCCCTGAGTAGTGATTTGGGGTTGCAGATATTGGTAGTGAAAATTTGAATACCCAGATTTGGGGTCCATGAATCAAGGGGATCTGATTCACTAATCCCCATCTTTAGTGATTTCTTTCAAGACTTCTAGCTTTTGAAGAACTGCAGCAACATCTAAGTAGTTTCTTGATTCAGTGCATTTTCTCTTAAAGTATTTCATACACTAGACCCAGAGTAAATTTTCTGAAGTGTTCATGTATTTTTCTTTTTTTTTCTGCCTAATTTTTCTGCTTTTCTTTCTTAAGCCCTTCTTCTAACTGATATGTTTAGTGTTATACTGTACAGTCTCATGGACACACCTCCTTGAGCCTCTTCTCCTTTCCCCTCTCCTCTTGTACCTGACTATGTTCTCTTCATACTAGAGTTCATATAGAGTTTTATAATATCCTGGGTCATGGTGTCTTCGTATGCATCTGTATCTCACTGTATTCTTTTATTTCCACCCCATAGGAAATTGTTATCACACCTGCAGATACGTACTTTTTCTATTGACTTTCCATATTTTTAAGTTATTTGTATTCTTTTTAAAGCTGTCATTTCTTAATTTTTGTCTACTTTTTTTCTGCTTTAACTTTAGTAAGTTTTAGGGATATGTGTGTGTATGTATATATGTATGTATGAACACAGTTATATGCATGTGCATGTATATGTGTGTGTGTGTGTATATATATATTACATAGATTAGTCCTTATAATAATTACTTCTGATTCCTATTTTGCCATGTGTTAAATTTTGGCTTTCTTTAGACAGTTTTATTCTGTTGCACATGTTGGCCTAGATTCACTGTGTAGCCGTGCTGGCTGTAGCTCATAGCCATTCCTGCCTCAGCCTCCCAGTGCTGGGGTAACAAGGTGTGTACCTTTACTTTCAGCTCTTAGGGTATGTCTTAGAAGATAAACTTTTCTCAGTTTTTAAATCAAATTTGTCTTTTTTTCTTAAGACCTTTTGTTTGAAAGTTCTGATTTGTTATATTAATTAATATAGAGTAATTCAGTATTTTAATACCTTTAACAGATTCTTTTATTTTTAACTTTTGTGTCTTTGATTCAGTGACATTGAGGGCTAACACAATAAATTTGGTTTCCCTACCAGCATCTTTCCTCTTTATAGAAAGATAGGTTTCTTATTAGACCTGTTGTGACATATAATTGTTCTCTATCTTGGGGCTCTACTAATACATTTTTAGGTCCTGTAGCTTTGAATTTCTGTTAGGTTTTTTTGTAGACTGACTTCCTTCCTTCCCCTTCCCTCTCCTCCCCTCTCCTCCCTCCCTCCCTCCCTTTCTTGTTTTCTGAGACAAGGTTTCTCTATATAACCGTCCTGGCTGTCCAGGAACTCACTGTATAGACCAAGCTAGCTTCAAACTCAAAGAGATCCACCTGCCTCTGCCTCCCAAGTGCTGGGATGAAAGGTGTATGCCACCACGCCTGGCAATAGTTTTGTTTTTCTGTGTTATCTTTCAAATAGCTTTCTTCTCCTGTTTAAGTTTTAGAGAAAGGTTGTTTAATGATTACAAAATGCCCTTGGAGACAAGAAAATGCTGTCTCCATGGATACAGATGGCTTTAGATAACATTAAGTATTACATTATTAGTGTTCTGATAGATCTTCTAATATCAAGTCTAGTCTGATAATGCAGCACATTGAATATTCTCTAATGTGCTAGTTTCTTTTTGCTATCATTTTATTTAAGATGATATCCATTCATAAAATTAGTTTACAGTTGTTGGTTTATACTTGCTGTGTAGCTGAGGATGGCTCTCTCAAACTCAGATCCTCCTGCCTCAACCTTTTCAGTGGTGGAATTATAGGTCTCTACCACCATACCCAGCCCTCAGTTATTTTTTAAATGGATTGACATCTTAATATTAGACCCTCTTTGTCTTTTTACATTGAATCCTTTTTCTTATCTTCCTTTCAGAATACTGCACAATGTTTATTGAGTTAGTAGTACATGGTCATGATTTTATGGCTTATATTTTTCATGACAAATAGGAGATGGAGCCCCTTGTTTGCCTGGAATACCTCCCAGATGTTCTATTCTTGTGTGTTTTTAGTGAATTAGTTACTGTTTTTGTTGCTGTGGTGAACCTACTAAGCAGCTGAAGCGAGTATTTGGTTTCATGGTTTCTGGGTTAAATCTACAAGGCTAGCAGCACAGGTTATAACCCTGTCCTCTTATGACCCACTTTCAGTGAGGCTCCATCTCTGAGAAGTTCCAGAGCACTGCCATCAGCTGGGGACCTGTTCTTTAAATGGACAAATCTGTGGGAATATTTCACATTTGCACAGCTAGCTAGTCTGTTGTGGCTTTTATTTCTGTAGCAGTGTTCTACCCTTCTTCTCTTCCCCTGAGCTTTCTTTCGGATCTTCTTTCTCCATCTCTTTGATTTTATTTTCTTCTATATGTTTGAGTCCTTGGCTGTACTGTATGTGTGGGTGCCTGGGGCCTGCTGAGAGCAGGAGAAGGCATCAGAGCCCATGGAATAAGGTGCAGGTGTGCCCCACCGGATGCTGGGAGGCGGGCCCTTTGGAGGACTGAGGAGTGCTCAGTAACTGCTACTCCAGCCTCCTTTCTCTTGTTTTAAAAATCTTTTCTTTCATTTTTAAACTCTTCTTAGCCACAGTATTTTTACTATATTACATATGGTAGACTATAAAAACAATTTCTTCTCATTCATGTTCTATATTCTTCTCCTTTTAAGTTGTTTTTTATTTTTCTTAGAGTATCTTTCTATAACCTCTGTCTTGGCATGTTTGAATATTTTTTATTTGAGAAAGAGGGAGTTCTACTTACTTATTTTAGCTTTAAAAATATATTTCATATTTTAAATGATGTATGTGTGGTGGGGTTGCATGTACATATGGATGCAGGTACACATGGAGACAAGAAGATGGCGTCTGATTCCCCTGGAGCTAAAGTTACAGTGGTTTATTCAACATGTGCTCAGAATAGAACTTGAGTTCATGCAGGAGCAGGACACGCTTTTAACTGCTGAGCCATCTGTCCAGCCACTGGAATTTCACTTCTCAACAGCGCCGTTGACTAATGGAGAGTGTGTAGGGCTGAACTGGGGCTGTCTTGTGTTCTTGACTCATATCTAGTACAGCTTTGTACTAGATTTCATTTCTTTCTTGGAGGCAGAGCATAAAACTTTTACCTTTTTTTTTTTTCTTGGTTCTTCAAGACAGAGTTCCTCTGTAGCTTTGAAGCCTGTTCTTGGAACTACTAGCTTTTGTAGACCAGGCTGGCTTTGAACTCACAGAGATCTGCCTGCCTCTGCCTCCTGGGTGCTGGAATTAAAGGAGTGTGCCACCACCACTACCTGGCTCACCTTTTATCTTTTATACTAATAAATGTAATTTCTAAAATAGTGTGCTAAATGCTAACATCTTTCTTAATTTTGATAATTGTGTTAACATGTATATTAAAACATACTGGGAGCAAATACACATAGCCTAAGAAATGGGTTCTCGGTACAATTCTGTTACCATTCATATGAGTGAGCTGTTAAAATAGCATGTGGGAGAAGGCATTAAATCATGGGATAATCTTTTCTGATGTATTTTCTTCCTCTCATTTGTGGTGGTGCACACCCTTAATCCCAGCACTCTGGAGGCAGAATAAGGCAGATCTCTCTGAATTCTCAGCCAGCCTGGTCTACATAGTGAGATCGAGGGATAACCAGGCCTATGTAGAGAGGCCCTACCTCAAAATAAGTAAATAAATGCCGTGTTTTGGTAGTAGCTCTGTTTATTAGCAGACGTCATGTAATGTGTCTGTATACCCTGCTGTGACTGCGTAGGCTGTGTTATTTAAAATAGCCTTAGAGCATAGCTGTCAGGTTTTCCTTAGAGGAGTCAAGAAACTGGAAGAAGAAAGCAGAACCGGAAGGAAGCACATGCGGTAAGACGTTTTGTTTTCCTTGGCTTTTCTACCTTGGATTGCAGAGTGATGGGGGAGTTAGGAGTGCTATTAGGGATGCAGTCTCTCTTCTCCCTTCCCACCCCATCCTGTGATTGATGGGAAGACTCTGTCATAAAGGGTTATTAATATGAGTCTATATAACCTTTCAGATATGCACTTAAATATTTCATTTTACTGTAGTTCTTGTTTTGTAGTCTGTTAAAATAGGTATATGTAAATAACTTCTAATTTTTCATTGGAAATTATTTTCTTGGAAAAATGTCACTAATTTATCCATTACTGAGTATTTTTATTCAAACAATAATAATTTTATACAACTTGTAAAGATAATTTAAGAATGGCTCTGGGCTTAATATTATGTGGGAGTTTTTTTAGAGGAAGTGGTTGAATGCGGTGAAGAAACTTCAGTAGTTTGTAATGTTCTCAGATGTTTTAAGATTCTCTACATATACACCTCCACTGGAAAACTTGAAGCATGAATTTCTTAATTTAAAAATAATATACTTTAGACTCTTAAAGCTTTTTACTTAATGGTTATTTAGATGTAAGTTGCTTGAATATTATGTAGTATTTTTTAATTGTAATTAATTTTGCTTTTTAAATATTGCCAATATTATAATTAGATCATATATTTACATATAGTTATTTAATTCTTTTGCAATAGGTGTTTAATAGAATAACTTTTGAATGCTTGTTTGATACTACTTATTACTGAGTTCTTTAGTGAAAGACACAGGGAAGGAAAGGACTAATCAGATTTGGTTCAGCCAACGTTTGATTATTTTATATTTTTTTTATAGAAAAAAAATAAGGAAATGTGTTAGCATTAGGGATCTATAAAAGGTTATGCACAGGCTCTCTTTCCCTTAAGGTTTGAGAGCCTTGGAGGAGCCTGGGCTCGCTTCTCAGCCCTCCCATCTCCGCCTTGCAAATAATTACAGGCATGTAGCACTTTATCTAGCTTCCTTAGAATTATTTTTCTAAGATTTTATTTTTATATGTGTGTGTTTGCATGTGCACACATGCCTGAATGCAACACTTACAGAGGCCAGAGGAGAACATCGGATCCCCTGTAATTGGAGTTATAAGCAGTTGTGTGCTACCTTACGTGAGTGCTGGGGCCTGAACTCATGTCCTCTGAGAGAACTATCTGTGCTCTTAACTCTGTCTCCAACCCCCTTAAGAGTTTTGTAGTATTCCATCGTTAGGTGTCTGGTTTAATTTAACCAGATGCCTCATGAGTTCAAGTTGCTCATTTATTTAGTACTGTAAAATTTGTGCAGTCTCAGTTATTTGCTGAAAGGTATGATTCTGTAGTGCAACTGCTGGATGGAAGGGTTGGTTGCTGTGAGCGTTTAGGACATACTGAGGTTACCCTTCAAAAGTGTTACACTCATTTACTCCTTATATTTAATTTTGAATCCTAACAGCATCTCTTAAGCTTTTTAGTAAAGAATTTCATGCTACACTGCCATCAGTATGTAGTATGATTTTGTATGGAGGCTCTTACTTGTGAATGAGTGGCCAGGCATTCAGGACAGTTATGTGGCACTTTTTGGACTGTTGTGATGCCACTTGTTAGTGTGCTCCTGAGACTGTATTTGTGGTACCTGGAGCTTTTTGTGAGGGATTAGCATTGCCAATGCCCCGTTTATCTAGAACATAGTTGTCTGTCTCTGCCGTTTCTGTGAGAAGTAGGCTTCCATGTGAATCTGTGAGCGTAGCATCTTGCAGATAGACAATGCCGGAGACAGGCAACTGAGCTTGGTTCTCAGTCCAGTCTAGAACCGAGGTGCTGGTGTTACTCAGCTGGCTGCTGTGGAGGGTTTGTTTAGTTCAATTGTCTATAGGCTTTTGCCACTTGGCTGTTCTTCAGCATTCTAATGTGCATTCTTTAAAGTATTCACATAAAAACATACAGGGAGTTTTTCCTAGGAAGAGTACACTAAGTTATACTCAGTTTCCTACCTTTTATAACCTATTTTTAGTAGTGATTATTCCATTTTTTAAAATGGAATTTTCATTTTAAAATGAAAATTTTTTTTAAAAAATGGGGTCATAATATTCTATGATTTGGATGTACTGTAGCTCATTTAAGTCTTCTACATAGAAGCTCATTCATTTTATGTCATATGCCTATTTCCAGTTTTACCTCTGTTTGTAGAATATCCTTGAACATATCTTTACCAAATAGGGCTTTTATTTCTCCGTAGAGAAGCTCTAGGCTGGAAGGTATATTGCTTTCAATATGTGTAGGCTGTGGCTTTGATCTGTCTGAGCACTGTGGAAAAATGTGAGGTTGAGTTTGTGAAAGTCTGTGTGTGTGTGTGTGTGTGTGAGAGAGAGAGAGAGAGAGAGAGAGAGAGAGAGTAAGAGAGAGAGTAGTGTTTCATGTCAGGAAAACTAAATGGCATCGTGGCATCTAAATAAAATGTTAATGAAATCAACACTTTGCAAGCATCATTAAAACAGTTTGGGCGCTTGTTGGTTTGAACTCCTGTGAACCTTTTTGCTGGTTTCTAGCTTTGTATACCTTGAGATTTTTATTGCTCCTCAGACTTTTTCTTTATCCAGATGGTCAATATTCCTGAATTTGTGACTGGAAGTTGCTAATTCTCACTCAGTTTGCACAGTAATGTAGAGAAGCAGGGACATCTAGGTCCATTCTAGCAGTTTACTTAGCACTGCCGTAGCCCCCTCTATCTATCTATCTATCTATCCATCCATCCACCCACCCATCCATTCACCCACCCACCCATCTGGTTTTTCGAGACAGGGTTTCTCTGTGGCTTTGGAGCCTGTCCTGGAACTAGCTCTTGTAGACCAGGCTGGCCTTGAATTCACAGAGATCTGCCTGCCTCTGCCTCCTGAGTGCTGGGATTAAAGGCGTGTGCCACCATTGCCCCGCTCCTTTATTTTTTATCTCAATATTATTTTATATGTATGGGTATTTTGTCTTCATATCTATACACCACTTGTAGGTCTGGTACCTATGGAAACTGGAGCATGTTGGATCCATTGGAACTGGACTTATGGATGGTTGTGAGCCGCCATGTGGGTGCTGGGCATTGAACCCAGATCCTGTAGGTCAGTGCTGTTAACCACTAAGTTGTTTCTCCAGCCTCAAGTTCACTTTCATCTTAGAAGCAGGCTACTAACAGTTCTTAGGGTGGTTGTGATGTTTAATGGTGTCATCTATTAACTCATCACAGCATTTCTTGACACACAAAATGAGCTTATCAACCTGGCTTCTATATTGTTGAGGTAGTTTTCAAATATGCCTTCTTGATGTTGCTCATACCTACTGTGCGTGAGCAGATCGGTGTGAATTGTTACGGAGAGGTTTCTAGCAGGTAATTCACGGGGATATGCAAGAAATCTGCCAGAGTTTAGAAGAAATGAAACAAAAGCCTAAGATAGAATGCTGAAGGGCAGCAGTGTACTTACCTAGAGGGCTTTTTTGGGAGGGGGATAAGGATTTAGATTTTTATTTAGGCTCTTGTGCTTTTGGCCTAACAAGCAAAATTTTTAGTCACAATAATAATAATGTTTATAAATATAAATAAAATGTAGTTTTTGTCCAGATGTGTGTGTATGTTTTGTGTATGTATGCGCATATGTGCCAGAAGTCAGTCTTTGGTATCACTTCTCAGGAGCTATCCACCTTCTGTTTTGAAACATGCTCTCAGTAAGACCCAGGGGCTTGCCCGTTAGGCTAGGCTGGCTGCCAGGTGAGCTCCTGGGGGTTCACCCCTGTCCTGGCTTGGCTTTTCTGTGAATCCTAAGGATTCACGGCAGATCTCCCTGCTTTTGCAGTGAGCATTCCGCTCACTCTGTCTCCCTATACCCAAGTGTATTTGTTAAAGAATAATTGTTAGTGCACAGTATCAAAGTTATTTCCCAAATGACCGGTAGAAATTGTTACTGCTCTAATGTTTATAATTTTTATTTTGTGTACTAGATTTTGTATCAAGACTTATGATGAAGCACAGATTGAAATTTATTTACTCTATGTGAATGAATGAATGTGAGTGCAGTATGCTTGTGTGTATGCATGTTTTTGAATGTATGTATGTGTATATAAGTGGGTGAACATGCACCTGTGTGCTATGTATGTCGATGCCCAAGGGCGATGTAAGGAATCCACCATCATTTTGTCCCCCTTACTCATTGAGCTGCGGTCTCAGTCAAACCAGAACTACTCATATTGTTGATGTTGTTGCCCAGCTTGTCCAGGAGTCCCTGTGCCAGCCTCTGACACCATAATTACAGGGGGTAGTCACACCCCTGGGCGTTTAGATGGATTCCTCGGGAGCTGAACTTTGGTCCTCAGGCTTTTAATGGAAGCACTTAAACTTTTGAGCCATTTCCCTGGATGTTGAAGTTTCTATTTTCGCCAGTTAATGGATTCAATGGTACTTCCATAAAATTGAAACCTGGTCCTAGCAATTCTTTTTGCTTTTTTCTCTTCTCATTATTGGAGATGGGTACTGAGTGATGATTTGATAGGGATTTGTGCTCTATAGCTCTTTTGAAATGAGTAGTTCAGACCAAAGTGCAACTGTACTGTTGAAGGAAGTGGTCTAGTCTCTAGCTTTGTTGATGTACTTTCTTAATGTACTCCTGATAACTAGAATTTCAATGTTTGGTTAGATTCAGTGAAATGATTTATTTGAAATAGTTTTTCTTTTGAAAATCAATACCAATTTCTTGAAATTTTGAAAATCTTAATGTGTGAATTAATATGGACTGGTATGTTGCAGTGAACTTACAAGAAAATGATTGGTGACCAAAAAAAAGAAATTACCTGGAAAACCCTGTTGTTGCTTTTAATCTTAAATGTTTTTGAACGTACAGTGTTTTGATATGAAAACCTTAAAGTTGAGAATTTGTTTCACCTGAAAGGAGTTTAATCATGAATTTAATTCGAATGTTTCTGAGCATAGAAATAGAAAAAAGCATTCCTTCTTTTGAAATTCTCAAGTCACCCTTCTGTGATGTGAAAGCAAAATATTTTTAATGTAGACAAAAGTGGGTGCTCTGGCACACCCCCAACCCCAGGAGTCTCCCAGCCAGCCTGGTCTGCATCAGTGAGGCCTAGTCTCAAGTTAAGAAGGTGACAGGTTGGGTCGGGGAAGAGTTGTCACTTAGCATTTTCTTATCTAGAGAAAACAGTCACAGTCTGTACTTGTGTTTTCTTTCAGGTCTAAGGTCATACTAACCATACAGTTTTGCATCCTGTTTTCTCTTTTCCACATGTGCTTTAAAATAAGGAATTAGCTTTTAGAACCTAGTTACTATTCTTTGAAAACGTTAAGAAGTATAAGTGCATTTTAAACCCCTTTCAGTATTTATTGGTGTGGGGACTGGGTACTACATGGGAGGGGACAATTTTCAGGGGCCAGTTCTCTTCTCCTGTGGCGGATCCCAGGGATGGAACTCAGGTCCTCATGCTTAGCAGCAGGTGCCTCTGCTGGCCAGATCATTTCACTGGCCTACATTATTAAATTAAAGCACAAGTTAGTGTTCTTGCATCTTTCTGTGCTCTCTATACATTTGAAGCAATCCTCCCTCCCTCCCTGTCTATCTGTCTTCTGTCTGTCTGTCTGTCTTTCCTTTTATCTCTTTCCTGGTGGCCCTGGTAGCAAACCCAGGGTTTTCACAGATGCTTGAGAACCAGTCTAGGTTAAAATTACTCTGATACTACAGGTTTATATATAAAAACTGCCTTGTATTTCTTGCATTTTATTGTGGGTTTTATATAGAGGTGGGTAAAAGCTCCTTGGTTGTTTTGATTGTGTTTAAGAAGATTTTCCCCCTTAAATAGCAGTTTTTATTGTTTAGCACTTCATAGTGATAGTGTATGTTCAAGCATTTTTTTATGTTCAAGCATTTTGCAGTCATGTGAAGATTAATGTCTGCATGGAGGAAAGAGATGAGCAGGCTAGGTAGTTATTTTTAAAAGAAAACTCTAAAGGCACAGACTTAAAAGGTCATCTAGCTGGATGGTGGTGGTGCGTGCCTTTAGTTCCAGTACTCGGGAGGCAGAGGCAGGCAGATCGTTGTGAGCACCAGTCCAGCCTGGTTTACAGAGTGAGCTTCAGGACAGTCATGGCTACACAGCACAGTAAAACCCTGTCTTGACCACCCCCCCCCCAAAAAAAATCTGATTTCAGCAGGTCTGCATATACCTGTGGTAAAGCTGAAACCACTCAGTGGGAGGGTAGGTGCCTCTATTTGGCAAAGGTTATTAAATCAACCTGCAGATAAATTGGCACCGGTTTCTGCTCATCAGTGAGAACAATTTTCAGAGTGGAGAGAGCAGCCAGTGCATGTGTGCGCGCATGTGTATGTGCACAAAGATGCACAGCAAAGGCCTTTCACATTGCTTAGAAATTATTCAGATAGTCACTTTTAGGATTTTGTTTTACATGTGACCTAAAGTTGACAGCATCTCACTGGACCTGCATGCCTCTTTTCTACCTCCAAAAATTCAGAATGAACAGAAGACTGTCCAGGTATTTCCTAGAGGAACAACGGCTTATGCGTCTAGTTTCCCAGTAGAAATTAAAATCATTTTATACTAAAACTTTATCTGTTGGGTAGAGAGGGATATAACTGTTAGATTAACCTCATTCAGTATATTTTTAAGAGGCTTTGAAATTTAAACATTAAACCTAATAGTATAGTTAAATAATAATTAATTTTAAGACACATTCTCTCTGTGTAGCCCTGGATGTCCTTGATCTTGCTTTATAACCAGGCTGGCCTAGAGCTCACTACCTTTGCCTCCCAAGAGAAAGGCATGTGCCACCATGCCTTGCAGAAAGATTGATTTTAGCGTTACCTTTTCAGAGCATCTCAGTAATTTATGATGTGCCTCAATAAACTCACAGGATCAAGATGTGAACAACACATTTTCATTTCCTCTAGGTTCTTGACTCAAGATTATTTTGTGACTATTTTGCTTTAAAATGACCCCGATTTAGCTTGGGAACATATGTCCCTCATTCTGAGGAGATAGAATCAGAAGACACAGTGGAACAAGGGAAGATGCCTTGGGAAAAGCTGGAGGAAATGAGGAAAAGTTACATTAACCATCTGTGTGATCTTGGATAGTCATTTAATATTTGTCTAAAATGAGGGATTTGATCAAATCAGCTTGAACAGATTTGATCCACAAGTTCATGCGTTGAAGAAGCCAGTCCTTCGGTTGGTCTGCAAGGAAAGTGAGTGAACACTCTGCTGCCCTCCCTACTGAGCGTTCACGTTTTCTCTGTTGTGTTCACTGTATGAGTCTTGAGTGACTTCAAGTGTTTTAATGGCTCGTGCACGAATTCTGCTCTATAGCCATATAATCGAGTGTTTTTTGTGGATTTCCATTCATAAAGGAATCTCAGCCCCCATGCATCTGTATTCATTCGCAGCAGTTTGGTTAGTCTTAGCAGTCACTGAGGTTCCTGTTTGGTTTTCCCCCTTCTACCACTTAACTCATCACCATATTCTATTAATGTATTTCCTTAGGATCACCCCACAGTCTAGTAGTGCATATGACTAGAGTCTTAGCGGTCACTGTTCTATGTTTTCATGTATGTGCTAGTATTTGCCCATCTGGAGCCATTGTTTCGGTCTCTCAGAATTCTCTTAATTGCCCTAGTTCTTTCCCTCTTGTTTATCTTGATGTCAGGCACATCCCTTAGAGTAAACTGTCTGCAAATAGCCTGTTGCTCCTGCTTTTGTTCCCCATGTCAGGACACTGTCATAATGTAACCTGCAGAGTTCTGAAAGACTCAGTATGTAAACAGTGTTTTATAAGATAAACTCTTCAGTGCCGTCATCATCGGTTTAGGTGGGAGCCCTCCATGGGCTGCAGTCATGCTCCCTCATCCCTTTTATTATTGTTTTCCTCCAAGGTTGGGTAGAATCACAAAACCCACCTCCCCTAATCTTTTCATGTGCTGTCTCCATGCTGGATCATTGCAGCTCAGTGTTAACTCTGAAGCACATCCTGGGCAGTTCTTTTGGACTCCTCAGTTTCTTTTGCATTAGAATCATGTCTTACTCTTTGATTTGTGTATACAGTGTCACACACTGGTGTTTTTCATCTTTCCGTCATGAATGACTTGTTGCTATCATCTATAATTCTGTGGCTATCAGGCTGTTGGTAGTGAGCTCTTTTTTTTTTTTAAGCACTGCTTGTAAATGGATTCATTCAGTTCCTTAGAAATCCCCATCACGTAGATATTACTGTTTTACTGAGACCATGTAGTAACAAGGCCTGGCTTCAAACTTGGGGCATGTGGTTAGCAGAGCTCCTGTTTTATTGATGTTACTAACCTCTAAGTGACTGGTAGCTTGGAGTCTTTGACATGGGATAGACTTATTAGTACTCTCACAGGATAGCAAAAGTATGCATAAACTTATGTACTGTGTTTTATTGCCTGTTACCTAGGGGAGACAGTTTTGTGGTCTTTATTTTAGATACTCACCAAATCTCTATAGAGTGAATCCAAAGATGTTCCCTTGTACTGTGCAGAAGTTGGCCTCCATGATTCATGCACTGTTAAGAAGTATTGGTTTACTTGATTTCAAATTCCTGAATCTTTAATTTGAAATAAAAGAAGCCAATGTTTAGCAGTGCATGAATCATTTCAGCAATGAAACTACAGTTTTTTTTGTCAAAGTTAAGACACTTGCACAGAGCACAGATATGGTATAGTCATTGCCGTGTATATGAGGAAATAAATTGTTAATGTCAGAGAACTAGTCTACATACAGGAATTGGGGCTGTGTTGCCAAGGACCACGGTCATGGACAGAGACACTGAGTAAATTTGAGTGTATAAATAAGGGTGAAAAATCCTGGTGACAGGAAAGAAATGGTTTGTTGAACAAGGGATAAAGGTAGCACCCTGTCAGACACCATAGGCACCTGGCCCTAAGGATCTGAGTAGTTAATGAAGTAAGGGACAAATCTGAGTCATATTCATGAGAAGAAAAGTAAAGGAATTCTCAATAAATGAGAAGTTTCATGGTTGGAAGCTAGGAAAAGATTATTAAGGATTGCTGGTTTGTCGGGAAGTGGATTTAGATAATGGATGTGCTGTGCACTTCTTTCTAATTACTGTCCACTGAAGGAATTCTGCCCCACAATCTGGAAAGATTTGGGCCATGTTGCCAAATATCTGATAGTGCTCAGGACAGTCCCTTTACACGAGCAAGTGCTCAGGACAGTCCCTTCACACCAGCAAATGACAGCATTCAAAATGTCAGTAACACTGACGAATCCTACTTCTGGAGGATTTGATGAGTTCAGAATGGATTTTCCTCTGTAATACTTGTCTGTAAGAGAAGAAGTCACACTTAAAATTCTTACTATCCTTCATCCCTCAGCCGCTTCTCAGAACATTGAAAGCTGGCAGGAAATGATTTGCTGGTTTGTGTGTTTCTAGTCTCATGTTTTTCTGTGTTTACTTCTGACTGGTTACTGTATATAACAAACATACAAATGTATCCCTGCTGATGGTGTAGTTCAGATTCTCTAATTTATTGAGCTATTCTTGTGACAGTCCCTGATTTTAATCACTCCAGCTGTTTTATAGAAAGTCATGATAGCTGCAAGTTCAGGTTTCATATCATTGTTCCCAATTTTGAAATGTTATTGCTCATTTTCTCACATTCACTTTCCAAGTGAACTTCAACAAAACCATGTTTTTCTTCCAACATAGTTTGACTGGATTTATACTACCAGGTTTATACTTTTTTTGTTATGTATTCTAGAAACTTAATTGCCTAATACTTAAGCAAATAAAAAATATTGGGTTGAAGACAAGGTGTGTGCTCTATTTTTCCAGTGTTTCTTGATCCTATCATTGCTGTTACTTAGAAACCAAGGGAGATAAATGGGCTAGAAATGTCCAGACCGAATACTGTAAAGATGAACTTCACTGACCACAAGCTGCAATAATTATTTTCTAACTAAAGATTTTCTTCTAAAACAGCACTTAATGATAAATTAATAATGAAAGTCTGATTTGGGAAATTTTTTTTGTGCTCTTGCAAATACATAACTTTCAACTTCATCCTGAAGTAGATACTCATTTTGTGGGCATGCCAAACTCAATTTTTGATAAGGCTGTTCCCTATGTACTTTCTGATAGCATATCCTTAGATTTCTATCCATATGGAACTTGTTTAAATTAATGGCTACTGTAGAGGAGCCGTATCTGTGAGGTGTGAATGGGATCCATTACAAGTGTGTAGAAAAAAGAATTATAGAATGTCGAGACACAGCTTTTCATGGGTAAGTCACCATTGCCACATGTGGTTTCTATCGTTTTTCTCTTGCCTAGTTTTAATTTGACCTTCCTGTTTAAAAATTACCAGTTTTAGTAATTGTAAGAATTTTTAATACTACTTATTTTACTTTATACGTACTAAATGGAAAAGTTCTTTAGTATAAATCTGCAAAAGTTCCTTTAAAGAAGTCATTTTGAAGTTGTGTGTTTGTGTGAGAGAGGGAGAGGAAGGAGAGGAGTATATATACATACATATGCACATTTCTTAAAAGTTCATTTGATCTGTTTGATCAGTGTCTATAGAGCTTTAGTTCTGTTGCTCTCCCCCTCTGCGCTCCCTCCCCCCACACCTTTTTTTTTTTCTTCTTCCAGTTTTGGGGCAGATCAAAACTGAAGCCTTATGTACTCAGGCACATATTTTTAGTTTATCTTATGTATTGTGTCTGTTTCAAATTTTTATAGTTTATGTCTCAGAGTGGTTTATAAGCTTTTGAGAATAACCACCATTAAATCTAGCAGGAGTCAATAATGCTCTGTGATACTGTGGTGGTCTGCCTTTGCATCCTTTACAAAAGTACACATTGAAAAAGAGCCTTCTGAGTATGAGGCCCACATTTTAGCTAGCAGGGAAGCAAGGGGGGCCGCGAGGAAGCATCAACTAAAGAAACAGAAGGTGCCATCTTCTAAGAATGCTTTGTTGCATGAAGAAGGTGAACAGGGTAGGCAGGCAGGTGATTTGGTCTAGGATGTAGACCCTGTCATTATAGTGAAATCATTTAACTTGTATGTTCCTTATTTATAAAGCGGGAAAGCGATTTGATAAACTGAATAACATGTTTTAATGAATGACGGACTACATAAGCAATTTTTTCCTATTCTACCAGGGACTGAGTGCTGATCATCAAATATGAATCTTCAGAATGTGTACCGTGAGATGGCCCTGGTGTGGTTGGTGGGTGGATCTTGCATGGTTTGGGCAAGGGTCTTGATAATCCTTTGGAGGGACACATTTTCCTTTCAGCTCATAATCTGAGTTAAAGTAGTGTTTGGAAGTCATACATACATTCACAGAGCTGAGTACCAATTTTTTGACCTCTTTGTGTGGAAACTTGTCATAACCATATCAGATTTCAGAGGACCAGCTTCTCCAGTTCTGGCATAGGAGGAGTGGTGCAGCTGTGACTACTGAGGAAAATTTCAGAAGAAAGTTGAGTGATGGTAGCAAAGCACCAGCTGGCTAGGAGAAGGGCGGGCTGAGGGTTCAAGACCTGTTTGCTATCCAGAACTCATTGCCTGCTGTTGCATTTTGAGGTTTCCTGAAAATGTATTCCTTAATTCCTTGGGATTGTCACACAGTGAGTGGATTTTCATTTGGTTGGGGAGGATATGATTGTGTGTGTGTGTGTGTGTGTGTGTGTGTGTGTGTGTGTGTGTGTGTGTGAGTGATTTGAATATATATATAGTGTCTCCTGTTGATTCATGACCGACTCTCTTAGTTGTTAATGTGACCCCAGTAGAATCTGCTCCCCATTCAGCCTGTTTCTAGGGATGAGGATGAACATGTGAACCCTTTGAAGTAGCACACAAAAATCATATGTGTATTTGCATTTTTTAAAAGTTAAGAATGGCCTGTGGTTTTTCTGGTTTTTAAAGGAATGTCCTGAAGAAGGAAGAAAGGAAGGCAGGCAGGCTAGCTAATAAAGTTCTTTGATGAGTTTGGTATTGTTATCTATAATACTGGCATCTTTGTGTTTTATTTTTAATAAAAAAAATGTTTAAATGTTGAGTCTTGAGTCTTACAGGTAAAACAGACCAAAGTAATATCTACTGCATCCTTAAAAACTATGTAAGATCACAGACTTTTCTCTATGCTTACAAGGCCTTTAAAAGTTACAGTATTTCAGTATACTTAGTGTGTGAGTAAGTTTTTCATGAAACCATAGAAGATACTAAAAATTCGCCTTAAAGGGAGTTTAGAATTCTTCTCGTAGGCTTTTTATTGGTGCTTTCGTCATGTACTTTTTCTTGTTCTTACATCAGAAGTCAAAGTCCACCTTGTTTCCTTTTGTTTTACTCAGGTGTCTTCTCCCTCTTTTAGCACCTAAAACCATTACTACTATATCATCACAGCCATCAGCATCACTATCATCACTACTGTCATCACCAGCATCTCCATCACAACACTATCACCACCACTGTTATCACCAGCATCTCCATCACAACACCATCATTACCACTGTCATCACCAGCATCTCCATCACAACACCATCACCACCACTGTTATCACCAGCATCTCCATCACAACACCATCACCACCACTGTTATCACATCACCAGCAGCATCTCCATCACAACACCATCATCACCAGCATTTCCATCACAACACCATCAGCACCACTGTTATCACCAGCAGCATCACTACCCTCACTATCACAATGCATGAAGTATCTCTCACCTCTTCTGATACTTCACTTCTGCTGAACTCTTAGTTGTTTTTCTCACCAGAAGCCCCTCTAGTTTTGCCACTAGAGTTTCTTGCTGTTTATCCACTTCCGTGTTTCACTTTATTCGTAGCCAGTCAGCCTCAGGCTTTAGGAATTAACTTGACTCATTTTCCTGCCCTTCCAGCATCGTGACCCCTGTGTCCCTGCTTGTTGGAGGGTCTTGTCTGTTGCCTGGTTAGCCTCTGCATGAAATTTTCTGGTCAGATCTTTAATCAACTGAGTCCTGTGTCCAAAGTATGTGGTGTGTTCAGCAAGAAGGGCCCACCTTCAATCCTTGAGAACCATCCAAGGTCTGCATTTGTAATTTATACTGCTTTAGGAGTCATTTGGAATACCCTGACCAACCATTTGAAAGGTTTCTTGTGCCTAATACTGTTTTTTGTTTTTTTGTTAGTCTGTGGTTCTTGACGGGAGCATAGCCTAAGTGGCTTAGCCTTCTTTAAGGGGTGTGTGTGTGTGTGTGTGTGTGTCTACATACACTTAGGTATTGTGTTTAATTTTAGGTAAGCAAAAATATGGTTCCTTGAGGCTGTATCCAACAACCTTGGTGTTCACTTGTCCATTGTCCCTCCTGTACTGACCACCCTTCTGTTACTCTGTTTTCTACTTTGTATTACCTGATGCCCTGTCCTCACCTCTATGGTTTCTTTATAATGTATTAGTTTCTATGGTTACCATGTGTTATATGCTGACATTTGAGGATATGGAGCTCAAAGGCTAAGGAAACAATCAAATGAATAAGAAAGCCAAAGAATTGGAGAGAATCTTTGCCTGAATCAGAGAGAATTAATATCTGGAATATTCAAAGAATTAAAAAAAAACAAGGCTGAAAGGAAACAAATCATCCACTTTAAAAATGGGTTAGAAATCTAAATTGAGTACTTGTTAGAGGAAATAAAAATGGCTAGTAACTATCCAAAAATGGAATTTGAGACAGCTTTGAGATTTCATCTCATCCTAGTCAGAATAGCTAAGATGAACAAAGCTAGGTGGGACTGGGTAGCTGCAAATGGACAACAAATGCTGGTGAGGTGTGGAGAAAGAAAACACTGGTTCACTATTGTTGGGACTGTAAATTGGAGTAGTCACTCTAGAACTCAGTATGGAGAATCTTCTAGAAACTAAAAATAAATCCACCACTTTACCCAGCTATGCCATGCCTTGGCATATCCTACTCCACAGACCCTTGCTCAGCTGTGTACATAGCCACCCTGTTCATAATAGCCAGGAAATGGAAACAACCTAAATGTCTTGCAACAGATGGACATGTCTGAATGTTTGCAATGAAATATTATTCAGCTGTAAAACATGGATATGCCATGGCAGTTGCACGGATGCAATGGGTGGACCTAGAAAAGATTAGACTGAGTTAGGTAAGGCAGACCCAGAAAGGCAAATGCTGTGTGTTCTCTGTTCGTCAGCAGTTCTTAGCTCCTGATTTGTTTTATTTTTTGTCCTGGAACTCACTGTGTAGACTAGGCTGGCCTCAAATTCACAGAACTCTGCCTGCGTCTACTGGGATTAAAGTTGCATGCCACCATGCCCAGCTGCACCTACTTTCTTTTTAAGTCTATTCTTTTGTTATTAAAAATCCTTTCAATTATTCATTATTTTTGTTGTTGTTCAATCTCCGGAAGGAGTTAGTTATGAAAAAGTTTCATCTTTTAGTTCTAAGACATCAAAATCTGCCTTCTGTCCCTTTTCAACTCCAGCCCAGTGCCTGCTGTCCTTTGGTTCCTGATCCTTCTGCCTTCTTAGATGTGTTAATGTGAGCTCTCTCACTTTCTTTTTGAGTCTACACCATTCTACCGTAACTCTTCCGTTGCCAGCCAAGCATTCTTAGTCACTCTGCACACCCATGATGTTTGTCTCAAGTCCGTATGGCCAGATTGGCTTCTGAACATTAGACGCTTGGATTTACAGAAGCCTTTACATGTACACACATGGGGCTGTTAGCCTGCCTTTTGATAGTAACAGATGAGCTCAGTCATCAAGCACAGCGCTACTCCCACTCTGAAATGGAGCTGTCTGAAATCAGGGCTGCAGATAAACAAATAGCCTCATGTCAGTTCATGTCGGATTTGCTTCCAGATGAGTTACTAAAATTTGGAAACTGCCCGTGATGGTGACTTTGCAATCACAGGTGGAAAGAGGGCATGCGCTTCTGCTTTCCCACCCCTGCTTCTTAACTCACTCTGGCCTTTACTTCTTTCCCTTTTAAAGGGCTCCTGTAAACTACCAGTGACCTTTATCTAAAGTTAGCGTGTCCCACTGAGTTTTCAGCCTCTTATCCGATTGGTCAGCAGCCCCAGCTCCTGTGGATGCCAGCTCTATGCCACAGGCTCCTCTCTTGCCTTTCTTGGTGTCAACCTATCGCTGGCTTCCCATCGCTGGCATTAAATGCTGAAGTACTTCCAGGTTTGTTCCTTCTCTGGCAATCACATGTCTTTGTTTTCAACTTTCCAGTTCATTCCAGTTATATACTCCTGAGTCACAAATGTATGCTCCAGTACAAGCTTGCATGGTTTTGGTGGCATGCCCACTTGTTGGTTCTCACATGGTCTGCTTTCTGAATACATCTTCATGTCATGGATTTCTTGTCATTAGAAGGAGTGTGTTCACATATTGTCCCTTAGTCTCCTCTTTTTCTCCTTCCTGTTATTTGGTCACATATTGTGGTAGTGTCCACTTCTATAGAACAAGCATGAGGGTCTTGTGTCTGGCCCTCTTCAGCTTCACATGGTCCACTTTGTTCTCTTAGAATGACTGGTGCAGCAGGGTCAGTATACAGACTCTTCAGGAGTGTGCTTTGCTTTAATGTCAGTAGGCTTCAATTTTTGTATGTATGAATGTATGTATGTATTTATTTATTTGATCATCTACCTCTACTTCCTACTTTCCTAGAGATCTAATGGCACCATAAATTCTGCCATAAGATCTTATGGCACCATGTATGGACTCTGGTAAATTTTAAAAATCATTTTATGTTCCCCCTCTGGACTCTGAGCACAAATATTTTCTTGTTGTTCACCTTTTCATTTCTGGCAAGACTGGCCTAGAGTGAACAAATAGTAAGCATTTTTAGTAAGTTCTGCACATTCATTTATCTTTCCTAATTAACTTGGTACTGTCTGTGTACTTGATAGTGTGACATATAGGTTTTTTTTGTTTTTGGTGAATCCAATACTGTTGGTACTCCTTGAAAATTAAAAAAATACATTTTAAATGTAGAAAATTATGTATAAAGAGTCAAATTCATGAAATCTTCCTTTGATCTGGCTCATAGCTTCTCCTTCATGTTTTTTCTACATTGTCCTGTCTACTGTATTTATGGCTATCTTAGAGCTCACAGGTTCTAGTACTGCATGCAGGTAAAGCACATGAAGTGTTCTAGCAAAATTCATCAGGCTTTCAACTTGTTCATCAGTTGATAAATCTCAGGGGATCAAAAGTAGTTAGCCATCTGCTAACTGCCCGGACAGTTTTAGTATTGTGAAAGGGCGTGGTCAGAGAGGCAGGCAGAGGATCTAGGTAGGGTGTCAGAAACCACCTTAGCTCTTAATACTGAAACTCAACAGTCAGCTCAAAATTAGAAAGAGATTTTGGTGAGGTTAAACATGAGTGTCCAGACAGTCGGGGATTTCCCAAAATAGGCGATAGTCTTTTTGCATCTTCATCTCACTGTTTGAAGACATGTTTACAAAGACACGGTTTCTCTGTAAATTAATCACAATCTCTAATTGATAATATGACATGCATTTCTGGAAATTAATTCTCCTTTTATATTTTACTCCTTAATTAGGAAAATCAGTTGGATCTCGGTCATCTCAGAGTGAGTCTGAAATTGTGCCAAAAGTTGCTAAAATGACTGTATCTGGGAAGAAGCAAACTATGGGATTTGAAGTGCCTGGGTAAGACTCAGTCCCTCAGCCCTATCTCCTATGAATTGATGAGAGCATATTTTTCAGTTTTCTATATTAAATCACTGTCATTAAAGTGAATCATGCCTTATATATAGCAAAGGACAGAGACAGAGTGAGAACTTAGTTTTGATTCTACCTTTATCATTGTATGACTCACTATGAGTTTCCTCACATCAGTGATAGTTACTCTAACATTAAACAAAACCAAACTGCTTTGTAGTCTCTAGTTCTATGAAATAGGACATTCTGAGCACCTCTGGGTGGTGTAGACAAGCAGCACTTGAGAGTCAGTGAATCATACTCTGACTTTTTAATGAATCGCCATGGGCTGGAGATATGGCTCAGTGGTGATTAACACTGACTATTTTTCCATAGTGCTCAGGTTCAAGTCCTTCAATTCCCAGTACCTACATGGCAACTCACAACCATTATGTAATGCCAGTTCCAGGGGATAATGGCACCCTCTGCTGGTTTTTGCAGGCATTACACACACTTGCAGCACATACATGCAGGCAAAATATCTATACATACAAAATAAAATATAAGGAAAAAATTGAAAATAACATAAATACTGCCTTGAGGTTCTTTTAATTCTTGTGTGTTTGCATATTTGTATGTTTGGATGTAGTGTGTATGTGTGCATGTTTGTATGTGGTGGTAGTGTGTGTATATGCTTGCACATTTGTGGATGTAGTGAGCGTATGTGTGAATATATATGTTTACACACTTGTGTATGTGGATGTAGTGAATGTGTGTGTGTTTTCATATTTGTGTTTGGATGTAGTATGCATGAGTGTGTATTTGTGAATGTATTGAGTGTATATATGTGTTTGAACACTTGTGTATGTGAATGTAGTGAATTTGTGTGTATATAGTATATGTGTGTTTGCATATTTGTGTGTAGATAATAGTATGTATTTGTGTGTATTTGCATATTTGTGTGTATGGATGTAGAGTGTGTATATGTGTATGCATTTACCCATGCACACATGCAGAGGCTAGTGATTATTGGGTGTTATCCTTGCTTGCTCTTCATACCTTACTATTTTTATTTTTAAAGATTTACTTTTTAAATTATGTGTAAGTGTGTCTTTGTGGGGTGTGTGCCCATGAATGCAGGTACATGTGGAGACCAGAAGAGGAGGCTGGATTAAGCCACCCTTAGTTACTGCTGGGAACTGAACTTGGGTCCTATCAAAGCTTTATGTACTCTTAACCATTGTCTCACCATTTGGGCTAGACAACTAGCCAGGGTACCCTGGATCCACATGTTTCCTCTACCGGCACTGAGATTACAAATATGTGACACCATGTCAGCTTTTATGTGGGTGCTGGGGTCTGAACTCAGACCCTCATGGTTGTACAGCAAGCTCTTGGACACCAGTAAGCTATCTCTCTAGCCCCTCTTAATTTTTATGCTGAGTAAGATGGTTCATTGTATCAAAAACACATGCAGTTAAGTCCTAGAATGAGTCTCTGTTTTACAGAAACAAAGCAAACAAGTACTCTTTGTATGTTCTCTATGCTTCACTCACCAAAGCATGGAGGGAGCCATAGGATTTTAGCAAGGATAACTTTTATTTTCAGCATTTAAAATGCAGTCCCGGGTGCCTTATTTTGTCTTTTTATAAAAATCTGTGGTAATGGTAATATATGTCCCCATGCTAGGTGGGGAAGAATTTTTAATGGTCTCCCACCAAAGTGTTTGAATTTAAAAGCAAGGTCTTACTCACTCAGTTTCAGGTTCAGTGTGGAAAAGAGCTCAGGCCTAGGAGACACTATTCCTCCAGTGTGTATTAGTTCAGTGATAGGTGAGATGGCACTCTGGTTGTCATGTGACTCAGTTATAAAGTTACAAATGTTCTTAAATTAGGGTTGAATTAACGCAGATACTCTTTTTATCTGTAATGTATTGTGTTATATTTAACTCTGTTATGGGAACCTTGTTTTGTTTTGTTTGAGAGAGGGTCTCACTATATAGATTAGGCAGGTCACAGACTCACAAAGATCTACCTGCCTCTAACTCCTGAATGCTGGAATTAAAGGCATTTGCCACTATGTCCAGCTAGGGAGACTTTGATTGAACAAAGTAAATAAAATACACAACCCTTATGTTAAGTACATCACAGTCTAAATGTGGAAAGTTTCAGAAGTTTTAGCAGCCAGCCAATATGCTTAAAGTAATATATTGTATTGGAAATACACAAAGACCTCCTAAACCAGTAACTAAAATACTGGATAATGTGATGAAGAAATAGAAGTATTCATACCCAAGGAACTGGTGAAGATCAGTGTCAATGAAGTATTCCTTTTATAAAGTCCAAACATTGAGCTTGGTGATCACACAATAGTTAATACACTACCACAGATATACCCGATCCTGATCATACTAGCACAGATACACCCGGTCCTGATCATACCATCGCAGGTACACCCAGTCCTGACCATACCATTGCAGATATACCCAATCCTTACCATACCATTGCAGATACACCCGATCCTGATCATACCATCGCAGATACACCCAATTCTGACCATACCATCGCAGATACAGCTGATCCTGACCATACCATCGCAGATACACCTGATCCTGACCATACCATCACATATACACCCGGTCCTGATCATACCATCGCAGATACACCCAGTCCTGATTATACCGTCGCAGATAACACCCGATCCTGACCATACCATTGCAGGTACACCCGATCCTGATCATACCATCGCAGATACACCCAAGTCCTGACCATACCGTTGCAGGTATACCCGATCCTGATCATACCATCGCAGATACACCCAGTCCTGATTATACCATCGCAGGTACACTCGATCCTGATCATACCATCGCAGGTACACTCGATCCTGATCATACCATCGCAGATACACCCAATCCTGATCATACCATCGCAGATACACCAGATCCTGATCATACCATTGCAGGTACACTCGATCCTGATCATACTATCGCAGATACACCCAATCCTGATCATACCATCGCAGATATACCAGATCCTGATCATACCATCGCAGGTATACCCAATCCTGACCATACCATTGCAAATACACCCAGTCCTGATTGAAGCTAAACAAGGTCAGTACTTAAATGAGAGAATATAAAATATACACTGACAATTCATTTCTCCATTTGTTTGTACACATGTATTCATTGTTTAGAAGGCACTCTGTTTTATCAGCATTGAGAATTATAGAAGTAGAACTGATTGAAACATCAAATGTAAGACAGATATTCTGTACTCAAAATCGTTAGTATAAATTAGTGTCTAAGTGTCCAATTCAAGAAGAAAAATTAAACTTGTAGATTTACAAATTAATAGTTTCACTTTTGGAAAATTTGTTTAGAAATAATCACATTAATTAGTTAAGATCATAAAATTACATGAGAAAGTATCTGAAAAAATTGTTCCCAACTTATTCTTTCAGTCATAATAGTCAATGTAGGCCGAGACCCAGAATGGTCATTTTCAGATCTCAGAGGCGTTTGAAAGTTTAAAATAGTAACTCTTACCTCATAGGATGCAGAAGTGTTGCTGACTGCAGCCTGACAGTGCACACCACCCTACCTGCCTGAATCTTAATGTTGGTAGACGTCTCTCCTAGGATTCCAGGTCTGCATTTGTGTGGATTGGCTCTGGTCTCTTTCAATTTCCACCTTAACAGACTTGAATCACTTAGCTGAGATCCAAAATGTAAGGAATTACAAAAAGAGGCATCTCTGTGCTCTGACACAGCAGGACAACAGTTGAAAAGGTTTCCTGACATTTCCTTCTGATCTTCTTTCTGTAGTTTAACCTCTGAGGAAAACGGAGATAGTCTGCATACTCCTCACAAAGGACCTCCTGGTGACGATGGCAGCATTGCTTCTCCTAATGTTCTTGAGACCAGTGCTCATAAAACTGCGCTCCTACCTCCCTCCACTCAAGTATCAGAAGAGCTGAGTTCAACTCCTACACCAGTCAAAAAGTCTGGCAAGCTGAGGCAGCAGATAGACGTGAAGGCAGAGCTGGAGAAGCGGCAGGGCGGGAAGCAGCTCCTCAATTTAGTGGTCATTGGTATGCCCTTGTTCTGCCCTGTCAGGATGACCTGCTCTAGGCTCACAGCCCCTGGGGGCAGCATAGACTTCAGGCAAAGAGGCATTGCATCATAATGCATCCTAGCCACCCTGGGTGAAATGATGCCTGTGACCAAGGAGGGCATCAGACTTGGCTTATGACATTTTCATTTGGTGAATATTTTGAAAATGGGAAGTATTTTTTAAAAAATGGGAAAAATTGCCCTCTTTAAAGCAATGTGCACAACACCCCCCCCACCTTGTTTAGGTGTTTTAACCTTGATAAAAATTGGTATTTATTACTCCAAATACTGCCCTGAGCTATTGAATTACAGTCATGCAATGCCTCAGTGTGAACAATATCTGAAAATGAACCTGGTATTAATCCTTAATCAATCTTCTTTAGGTCATGTTGATGCTGGGAAAAGTACTCTGATGGGCCATTTGCTTTATCTGCTGGGTAATGTAAACAAAAGAACTATGCATAAATATGAGCAAGAATCTAAAAAGGCTGGCAAGGCTTCCTTTGCATATGCATGGGTCTTGGATGAGACTGGAGAAGAAAGGGAAAGGTAGTCATTATATTTCAAAATTTTCAGTTTAAATTGATAACAGTCCTTTAAAATAAATATGCAATGTGTGTTGAATATGTAAAACATAAAATGTGTTAGAGCAAACTTTAAAAAATTCTTTTGTTTTGTACATTGTTCATGCTTTTATTCTGTGAGAATAGGTTAATATTTATCTAAAACCAAACAACAAAGACCAAAACTACCTACCGTATTTGCTGCAGATCCCTGCAATGGTTTTGCACAGGAAGAGCTGGCAGTTGTTCCTCAGTGTATCACACGCTCTTGACTGGAGTTAAAGTTGATTGGCTCAGTCTTGCATCAGGTTATAGATGCAGGTGAAGAGTAAAATTGTCTTCGGCCTCACTCAGAATTCCCAGTGGGTCCGGAACAGAGGCCTCCACAGTTTTCTAATTCGTGTTCTATATTCTCCAAAAAGAAGCAATTGAGTGTAGTCAGTTTATCCTTTCTTGGGACTTGGTGCTCATTTGGATGGATGCTAGCAGAAGGATGAAGACAATCACATATTTCTGGCCAGAGAGTCAGAGTATTTCTTTTGAAGTAATTTAAAGCATAAGTGTATATCATATTTAAGACTTTCAGAAATGGAGAAGTGGAGGCCACTTACATTAGGTGAAATGACAGATAGGAACAACTGAGTCAAAAGAACAACTAACACCCATAACACCCATGAGGCCCTGTGAAAGCTCTTCTAAGTTAACAGTTCGGACATCTCTGATGGCTTTAATCAGAGTATGATTAGAGAGTGTACCTGGATTTGCAGACTTTGCTGCGTGTGTTCATTCCCCTGCAGTCCTCTCTAATGATCATGTGAGTCAGTTCTCAGTAAAGCAGGTTATATTAATGCTTAGTGCTTCTCATAACTGGGTATTTGGATCATCATGGCCTTTCTCCCTCATGTGGTTATCTTTGTCTCTCTGTATTATTGCAAAGCTGCTTTCTACCCTTTAACCTGTTTTTTGCCATATTTTGAAAAGCAGTGGAACTGTATGTGATATCAGTATCATAAGCCCAAGTAATTCTCACCTGTTTAACAGATTATCAAAGAATATGGCTTTTGTTTTCTTTGTTTACCCTGATTATGTGGATTAATAGACTGAGAAGAGTGAAATTGAAGCTGGAAGGGCTTAGTAAAATGTACCAATTATGTGTCAGCGTTGAGCTGCAAGTGAGCTAATAATGCACTCATTCCTGTAATGACCAGGCATTGGAGATGTCCAGCTGTAACATCTGCTTATTCGGTGATATTGTGGTTGCTAGCTTTCTTTCTCACCATGTTATGATTTAGACTATTCCTCTGTTCTGTAGATAGCAGAAGTTTCTGAGTACATATTAGAAGGTTTCTTCTGTATGTTGCCAAATGACATTTTAAAAACTGATGTGTTCTTTACTCCACCATGTTAAATATTTAGAAATTAATAAGCTGCATGACATTTTCATATTCTTATGAAAGGCTGTGAACCCCTGGGTGTGGGAGAACATTAAGCAGGATTAGGCATCACCTTGGCGAGCTCAATTGGCTTGGCTAAGGAGACCCACATCCCTTTGCCATGGCAAACCTCTACTTTATTATTGTAGTGTTGGGACGCTCGCTATGAAAGGAAAGCTGAATTTTTTCAGTTTGAACGGTCTAGAGCAGTGGTTCTCTACCTTCCTAATGCTGTGACCCTTTAATATAGTGACTCCCAAGCATGGAATTATGTCCTGTTATAAACTGTAATGTATTATCTGATGTGCAGCCCTGTGGGGGTTGTGACTCAATAGATTGAGAACCACTGGTCTAGAGCAAACCTGGTTTATTGCCCACTGATTTCTCCTTTTATGTTTCTGAGGTCACATGACTCAGGGCTCTTTTAGCCATTTCTAAAGATTTCTTCTAATTGAAATCTTCATTTTGTGGCTGAAAAGAGGTCCTGGTTTGGTCTCTAAAAAGAATGAAATGGAATATGGAAAAAAACACCTGCCATTTATCTCTCTTAATTTTGTTAAAAATTGGGCATCTGATTTTTTTCTTGTTTTCAAATTTTAACTGACAAATTTGCAAGTGAAAGTTTTCTGTATTTATTTCTATAATAGTGACATAAACACTAGAACATTAGAAAAGCTAATTCCTCAAAAGTATAATTTGCCACATTATCTTTTCTCTGTATTTTTCTTTCATCTAGAGATGTGTATATATAGCTTTCTTTGTTCACAATTATAGTTTCCTGTCGAACATTAGGAAATGGGAAATAGCTATCATTTTGATTGAGTTTGCTGTATATAGAGCATACAGGGATAATGGGTTATAGCTGATATTTCAATCCTGTGCTTTATTATACAAAATAAATATGTAAAAGAGTTCCTATTATTATGAAGAATTTAGGTTGTCATTTAGCGTATTATTAAGAGGTCTAGCCCACATCACTATATAATAGATTTTAACCATCTTATGTTTTGTTTAAGGGGAGTAACAATGGATGTTGGCATGACGAAGTTTGAAACCACAACCAAAGTTATTACATTAATGGATGCTCCAGGCCATAAAGACTTCATTCCTAACATGATCACAGGAGCAGCCCAGGTACCACTCTCTCAACTGAGGATGCCACACTGATTGTATCTTCAGTTCTTGACACCCACCAAGCTAACAATTATGGGATTTTAACTCATAAAATATTTTCAAATTGAAAGTTTTACTTTTAGGAGGTTAAAAAAAAATGAGATATTTTTCATAATCTACTTCTGTGTGCCATCTAAACTTCCTGCCATGTTTCAGCTGCAGAGTTATCAGAGATAGGAACTCTTACATAAGTGTAGATTTCTTGAACATCCCTCCACCCCATTTATTGCTAAAATTAAAGTCTAGCATGATAATGAACCCTTTGAAGTAGAATTAAGCTAGAAAGAGTATTTGAGTAAGTAAAAGATGAAAATATGTAGGTTGTCCCTTCAGTGTCTGAATACTATTTTTGTTGTTTTATTTTCTTGAGACTAGGGCTTGCTGTGAGTTCAAACTAACTTAGAATTTTCTATGTAGTCCGGACTCTCGATGTGACCTCCAGCTCTGAGCTCCATTTCTGCCTTCCACAAGCAGGGTTTATAGGTGTAGGCAACCATGCCGAGCTTATGGGTGCTAAGTATAATTTACATGATAAAGTTCTATAAAGAATGTAGTATTATGTATAGCTTCTAGACTTACTTTATGACCGTTTCATGTCATATAAGGATTATATGATAATCTTTGTGAAATTCTTATAAACTACACAGTACAGAAAACAACAATAAAACCTGTCAAATAACTAAAACGCTATTATGAACTATACCAAGAGGCCAGAGCACTTAATGGAATATCAGCAGACCTTTGAGAGATAGTCTTACCAGTCAGAGATGGTTCAGGAGGGGAATATAGGCATTGATCTTTGTAATCTGGGTATCTCTGAGGACAGTTGTAACTCTAAGGAAAATCTGTGTAAGGGAAAGTGAGCAGCATTCTTTGAAAAATATCCAGACAAAACATTGGCAGAAATAATTGATAAGAATGGGCCTGGAAGAAGAGCAGTGGGGTATTTTTTTTCTTTTTGCAAAATTTGGAAGCTATTTCCCCAAGAATTGGATGAAGAATGGCTAAGCCAGGAGTTGTGGGAACCAGAAGGCTGACAAGGAGTGCGAACTTCTTCTTTCTGTCTTGTGGATTTGTGTAGGAAAGGAGAAATGTCTAAGTCACAGGGTGGAGAACTCTGTGATACAGGTTCTGCAGCTTTCAGCAGCAGCTCACAGATAATGGGAGCTTGTTCATCATGAAAGCTCGGCCTTTGGCTTAGGCCTGTCCACAGCTCCTACAGCTGCTCTCTGCCATGCAGAGCTCCTCTTTCCTGTCGCACCTCCTGCTTCTCTATGTCTGGCTGCTTGGTGACTTGGTAGAAGTCCCATCTATACCTCCTGCCTGGCTATTGGCTATTTAGCTTATTACACCAATCACAGCAATGCAACTTCATACAGTGTACAAATAACCCACAACAAGGTTCTATTTTAGTAGCTGCAGAAGATGAACTGCGACCTTTGGTAATTTGTGTCATAATTTTTCTTACTTTAGATAATATTCTCATATATGAATATCTTTGTAGCATAATTGTTTTTGTAAGATAAATTCTTAAATGTGGAATTGATAGGAAGTAAAATGTACCCAAGTTTAGGGCTATTGATACTTTGAAAATGCCCTTTGGGAGGCTGTTTAGTCCCATAACAAATGTGTGCAAGAACACTTCCCTGCTGCCTCCAGGGAATCATTTTGTCTTTTAAATCACTAACCTGTGATATCTAAAATTAGGATCTGGGAATATGTAGTTTTGATTTTTTTTAAATATTTATTTATTATGTACACAACATTCTGCCTCCATGTATGCCTGCATACCAGGGGAGGACGCCAGATCTCATTACAGATAGCTGTGAGCCACCATGTGGTTGCTGGGAATTGAACTCAGGACCTCTGGAAGAGCAGCCAGTGCTCTTAACCACTGAGCCATGTCTCTAGCCCTTGATTTTTTTTTTAAATGAGGGACTTTTTAAATTTAAACTTTTTGGTTATTTGCATTTTTTTTGAGCAAATCCCTGGCTTATTTATATCTTATCTAATTTTCTATAGAACTCTGTATCTCTTTTTTGGTAAAGATGACACTTGAAATTATTGGTCATCTTTATGTCTTAATTTTATGTCCTCTTCCCCCCTTTTGCTAAGCATTTTAATTTTTATCTAATCAAGTATAGACTTTCTTATTGTTCTTCTTTATTGTGTGTGTGTGTGTGTGTGTGTGTGTGTGAGAGAGAGAGAGAGACTCTGCTTGGGAGACATCATTCATATGGAGGTCAGAGAACACCATGAATCAGTTCTCTCATGCCACTGTGTGGATTGAGGACATTGAACTCATCTAGTTAGGCTCGGCAGCAAGTAGCTTTACCTGCCGAGCCGTCTTGCCAACTCTATTCCTCTTCTTTATGCCATTATTATTGATGTCACACAAGTCTATAATAGTTATTGAGTTTTTTTAAGCCATCATGGTATTCTCCCATTTGCTTTGGTGTTTGGTTTCAGGTTGGGGTCATGTTATAGCCTGCTTTTAAATCTGACCAAGTGGTTCATTGAGTGACCTGTCCTTTGCATGAAAGGAGTGTGGTATTATTTCTAGCTTTGATTCTCTCTCCTTCCTCAGGCTGATGTAGCTGTTTTAGTTGTTGATGCCAGCAGAGGAGAGTTTGAAGCTGGATTTGAGACTGGAGGACAGACGCGGGAGCATGGCCTTTTGGTCCGTTCTCTTGGAGTGACACAGCTTGCTGTGGCTGTCAATAAAATGGATCAGGTAGCTAAAGGACTTTGTGAGAATTTGTTTCAGATGTTGATTAAGATGATATTCTAGTGGCTGAAGTGATGACTCTGGGGATAAGAGCATTTGTTGCTCTTTTAGAGGACCTGGGTTTGTGTCCCAGAACACACATGGTAGCTCACAAACATCTGTAACTCCAGTTCCAGGGATACAGGCATTAGACATTCACGTGGTGCACACACATATATGAAGCAAAACACTCATGTACATAAAATAAACAAATTAAAAAAATTTAGGTGGGTACTATTCTGCCTATGTAGAGGCCCACAGATATAAGTCAGGGATTTACTTAAGAAATGCAAATAACTTAGTTACCATATCCAGAAAAACAAATTTGCTATCTTTTAATTAATGGAACATGGTATTATTAACTTTTAAGCAACAGTATCTTATTTTCAAAATGACTTTTTGGAAATTAAAACTTTTCAATTACCATTTCATTACACATCCATTGTACATTATATATACATACATTGTACATATAAAAATACAATTTCATTTTTATAGATATGCGTTTTCATTTTTTCTTTCACCATCACAACCATTGGATTATAATGTTTTCTTGAATAAAGAAATTTTTATGGCTTTATTGTAGGCTATGTTAATGATATGATTCATTCAAACAATCTAATTTTGAAGACTTCTAGTTGTTTTATGGGTATATGTGAGTGTATATTTTAAGTGTGGCTTGTTCTTTGGGTCTCGGGCCTTATTACTTTTGAAACTTGCCAAATGTGATGTGAGTGCCTTTAAGAAATGTGCTGATTATTTACTCTTAATACATGTGGTATATGATATAGTTATGACCCTAAACTGGCCAATTAACTATTATGAAAAAATTATTTTTGAATTTAATATACAGAACATATTTCATTTGTTAACTTCATTGTTTAATGTATAGTAATAATATTTAAGTATATTTTTCCTTTTGAAATTATTTGTATAGTTTGCTCATTTTCCATTTTGATTACTTGGACATAAAAATATGTATTTTGCTTATTTTTATGTTTAGGTATTTTCTTTACCTAGTTTCTGATAAATATTCACCGATATTCCTTGTTAGGTTTTCTATAGTTTATTATTACACATAGTATGAATTTTTCTCTAGCATTTTTGTGTGAAAAATTTCAAACGCAGAGAAAACTAGAAAACTTTTTGATATGTACTTGTATTTTAGCCACTACATAAGATTCAGAACTTTATTGCTCACACTCCTCTTGTGGTATGTATTTCCACATAATTGTAGGCACTGATGTACATAGTCCTAAATTCTGCATATAACCTAGAGTTGACTCTTCATACTTGGTTAGGATGATTGGCAGAGGTGGGTGTTAGTCCTTTTATTTTAGTCTAATGTTTGTTCAAAGCACTATTTAATAAATTACTTTTCTCTCCAAATTTGAAATCACTTTTAGAATAACTAATAGATTCTAACTGTTAGAGATTGTTGGCTTTCTGTTCTAGGAAAAGTTAATCTTAGATTATTAAAAGTTAATCTTAAAATATTAATGGTAAGATTTTTTCTGAGGTTCAATTTTAGCTTATATTTTATATATTTGGCTATGTACATTTTATTATAGAAATTTTGATTTTATGTGTCATATTCTCATATATAATTCTAAGTATAAATTGAATCTTTGTTAGGTAAATTGGCAACAAGAAAGATTTCAAGAGATTACTGGAAAACTTGGGCATTTTCTTAAGCAAGCAGGTTTTAAGGTATGATAATTTTAAATTAAATTGGTTTGGTTATGTCTCTAAGTTATTTTGCTGATATAAGAAAACAAGCTATTATGTTAATATTCTTTTTTGGTCTTTAAAATTTTTATATATTATAATTTTTAATTAAAATATTTTATCATTTCCCTCACTCTTTTTTTTTAAACTTTTTTTTTTTTCAAAAACATAATTAAAGAAATAAAATTTTTTTACATTTCTTCCCCTTCTCCTGGTCCCCTCCCGCTACCCCCCCAACCCATCCTCCCTCCCCCTTCTTCCTTGAAAGAGGGCATGGTGCCGTGCCCTGTTGGAAGTCCAAGGCCCACCCCTCCCCCCTCCTGGCCTAGGAAGGAGTGCATCCAAAAAGATTCGGTTCCCAAAAAGATAATACATGCAGAAGAGATAGGTCCTGGTGTCATTGTTGATGGCTTCTCTGTCCGCCCCCTTTTGCCGCCACATTCAGAGTGTATGGTTTGATCATATGCTCATTCAGTCCCAGTTCAGCTGGATTGGTGCGCTCCCATTAGTTCAGGCACACTGTCTCAGTAGGTGGGCCAGCCCCTCATGGTCCTAACTTCCTTACTCATCTTCTCCCACCTTCTGCTCTTCAACTGCACCTTGGGAGCTCAATCCATTGCTCTGATGTGAATGTGGGTCTCTGTCTCTATCTCCAT
>PVIU01011453.1:0-64742 GCA_004026605.1 Ondatra zibethicus | reverse complement strand
GCAGAGCTACTGTCCATGTCCTCAAGAAGCTGTGGCAACAGATTTTGATGAAATATCTCAAATGGAAACATTTCATCTTCTCTATGGTGCTCCACTAAGTTCTACAACTTTGAAGGCATTCTCCTTAAAAGGAAAAAAAAGTGTTTGTTTTTTTTCCCTCAAACCATTGTCTCATTGATACAAGTGCTTTCTCACTTCCCTTTTTATTTTCTTATTCAGTCAGCAATGAACTAAATGTTCCCTCTATGGTATACACAGAGCACTATCATCCCTACACTCAGTGTGGAAGAGGAACCACACAGAGGGTGATGTCAGACCCTCACCCCAGAAGGAAACTGACTCTTCCTCCCCTAGCAACCATCAACTGCCAATAGCTCCTCCTGTGGGTGTTGGGCCTCGTGAGCCCAGCCCCCATCCAATCTAGAATGTTGAGTAGCTTGATGTGTGCAAGTCTTGTTCAGCCAACCACAACTGCTGTGAGTTTGTGAGAGCAAAGGCCAAATGGCACTGTGTCATATCAACCCCGATAAATCCATTTCTTACCAAATTCCTCTTTCTTCCGATATGTTTCCTAAGCCTTAACGGAATGAAAGTTGATATAGATGTCATAGCACCACCACATCATTTGAACAGTTGTTGAGTCTCTTACTCATTGATGTTGCCTGAAGAAAGAAACGTCTCTACTGAGGATTGAAAGACACTAATCCTTTGGTTTACTGTATAAGTACTTAGAAGACAGTTCTGCATTATGTCCATTTAGCAAAGTAATAGAAGTAGATACTCCTCTTGAGCTCATGACTGCTGCCGTCGTGGGTTCTTGGCTAGCTTTCCAGTGCCAGACACAAGTTTGATCCTATGTAGTAGCTTTAAATTCAATCGGGACTTGGTTGGTTACCCTACATCATCCATGGTGTTGTTGCATCAATGGGTATATCTTGCCGGGATCGTTGTTGTTGTGACTCCTGAGGTCCACAGGTGGATAAAATTATGATGGTACAGAATTTTTAAGTTAACCAGAGTTATTTCTTTGGTTTACTAATTGTCCACCTTCCTTCACCATTTGTGGTTGTATTTCTTTTAAGTACAACATGCATTTCCCAGTGCTTTCTTGCTGTAGGACAGTAACTTCTCTCTCTCTCTCTCTCTCTCTCTCTCTCTCTCTCTCTCTCTCTCTCTCTCTCTCTCTGTGTGTGTGTGTGTGTGTGTGTGTGTGTGTATGCATGCATGCTTGCACATGCAGAGGCCGAACAAAAGTGTCAGAACGATTAGAGATGGGTTTACAGAGATTTGTAACCTCCCTGAAATGAATTCTGGCAATTGAACTCTGGCCCTCTGGATTAACACTAAGTAGTCCCAATCACTGTTCCACCTCTTCAGCTTCAGGCCTTCAGATTTTTATCTGACGACTTAAGTACCCCCCACACAGATACATTATATGGGAATGAATATCCTATACACTCGGTCTTCCTACACATCTCAGACTTCCTTCTACTCACCCTTCAACATGATTATTCCGTGTGCATGTTTCTTTCTTCAGTTGCAGGCAAAGAAACTAAACACATTTCCTACAGTCTCATTTTCTGTCTCCATTTAAGGTTACAGTTTAGACACTGTGGCTTTTTGTATGATAAAAAGCATCCCATTAAGTTGTAATTATTAAGGTACTCTCTGTGATGACTCTTGCCTCATTTCTGGGAAATAAGTAACCATCCTTGACTTTTATGGAGATTGAGTTAGAATGTTTTCTATTCTTCATAAATTTCTATGTGTTCAAAAGTACCTGTATTTTCAGACTTCCCATTCTGAAACAGAATTCCTTCCTTGTCTTCTTTCTGGGCACAAAGCACTGTAATCACATGAAGGTTTTTCAGCTTCTCCATATCCCGAGGATTATCTTGATCCTGTAGAGCCCAGAATGTTGGTACTGTGTGGGGCTCTTCTGAGATTTCGTTAGATCACTAAACCTTTTACACTTAAGGTAGAGTATAAACACAAGTAGAAAGTGGTAATAGATGCCAAAAAGACTGAAATACCTTAAACTTGCATTTTAAAGGGAAAATATTATTCTTGAATAAGTACTTTTAGCTTAACCACAATATTAAATATATACTTTAAAATTATCCTCTTTAGAACCAGGTTTGGCAGACACATCTGTAGTTACAATTACCTGAAGCTAAAGGCAGAGAATTGCTTGGGCCCAAGTGTTTGAGGCCAACCTAGGCAATAGAGCAAGAATCAGGTATTTTAGAAATAGCTATTTTTAATTTCTGATTAATTTTCCTTACTTGGAATGTAATTCAACACTTGGTTATTTGAGAATGATTTCTGTGTTCTGAGACTGAATGAACTTTCTCCTTCACAGTCAATTATCCTTATGTGAAAACCATAATTAACAAGCAAGGAAAAATAATACTTCTCTCCCTGTTTTATTAGTAAATTAATATTTATAATAATGTCTTTTAAGACCTAATATTTCTTTCTTCTTTTACTTCTGAACTTCTCATACAATATCCACATGGAGAACATGAGTCTGGATAGTTCCATATTTTTACATCATTTAAAATTCTCAGATGCTTAAAGTCTATGATCTGGATATTTTAGCAGGCCTGGCCAAATTGAACAACTATAGTTGATTAATGAACTGGTGTTGACTAAATATTTAAGGCCCATTTTTAAGAGGAGGACTGAAGAACAATTAAAGCAAAAATTATGGCCATTGACTCTTGTTAGATCCATTTCAATTGTTTGTAATAAGAATATCTGTCTAATAAGAATAAAAGTCTCTAATTACTTGGCATTTTCAGTCATGTGAATTAAACCAGTACAGGTTAAAATAAAAAAAATGACAATTTCTAGAATGAAGGAAATAATATTTAAAATTAAATTGAGGCTGGGAGTATAGCTCAGTAGTAGAGGCCATGCTTACATGTGCAAGCCTCTTTACAAAAAAAATAATTAAGTCTATAAACATTAGCCATTACAATGTAAATGCATTTTTATGCATGATTTGATTAAATAAATCAGATTAATAACTTTTTCCTTTTTTAGTATCATAGGCTTAAGTATTGAGTAATTATAAATTAAATTTGGAAGCATCATGTCAAGAAGTAGTCAGTTGATACTTAGAAACTTTAAATTATTCATAGTTTAAATCTGTCTTCTAGGTTAATACTTAGTTGTGAATCCCAAGTCTTTTTTCTTCATGATTTCTAGTCAGTGCATTTGATCATCTAAACTTTTACTCTATTATGATGACAAATAATTCCTTGCTACAATGCAGCAACACTCAGATAAACCTTATGTTTCCACATATGGAGAATTCTAGTTGGTTCATAGCCTGGGCTTTTTGCCTCTGGGCTTTTACCTTTCTCTATTTCTATATACCTTTCTTTCCTTCTTACTCTGTCACTTACTGGGTGGCTGGCCTCTGATATCCTCCTCTCCTTCTCTTCTTTGCTCTTTGCTCTCCTTGTTCTCAGTTCTCCTATTTATACACTCTGCCTGCCAGACCTTCCTATACTTGCTCTTGCCTTGCTATTGGCCGTTCAGCTCTTTATTAGAACCATCAGGTATTTTAGACAGGCACAGTAACACAGCTTCAAGGAGTCAAACAAATGCAGTATAAACAAAAGTCAAATATCTGAAAATAATATTCCTCAACACTTCGCACCGACTAGTGTGAATGATACTGAAGGTACTCTGAATGCTACCACAGGAGAAAGGAAATAATCAGTATCAACAGCTATAAACTCTATGACCTATAGCAGTGATCTAACTGAAAGTTTTACTCATACAATACCAGAATAAAATTTTGGGGAGTAAGCATTGACTTTTCTGTTTGAGTTAAGGTCTATTCCACAAGATGGATCCCCTAGCTGACGCTGCTAAGTGGCTAAGAACCTGGGACTAGATATATCATGAACCTAGGAAAAAGACCAATGCTGTTATTCTGCTAAAGAAATATAGCAATAAAACAAAATGTTTACTAATGGCGTTCTGCTATATCGTAAAGCAGTGCTCTCTCAAACCACATCAGAGGAGCTTCTTCTTGCACTAATTGGCAATTAACACAGAGGCCCACAACTGGGCCATGTGCAGAGAGAGAGAGAGAGAGTGAAGAAGTTTGGGCTACTTAGTCCTAAAGAGGATAGCTTCATCAAATCCCTCCTCTCACAGATGGACGATCTATGCTGAAGAGATGGAAAGACTGTGAGAGCCTGAGGTATGGATAACTCCAAGTAAACGGCATCTTCCAGAGACAGCAGGACTGCCACACACATGAACTCACAGAGACTGTTTCAGTATTCATAGGACCTGCACAGGATCAAGCTGAACAGGGTCCCAGCATTGAGAGGGGGAATGGACACGGGGTCACACAATAAGCTATTTGCAATTGATACCAACTGGCAAAGGAAAAATACGTTTTCTACAATAAGTCTCACTGGGTATACCAACCACACTCCAGAACAGGGCCCATGCCTACATGACGTTGAGCAACACAAAATGAACTCAATTTAATTTTGCAGATGTTTTGATTCACTTTTCTTTGTTTTGACTCTTTTTTAAATTTTATTAGTCTTTTGCTTGTTTGCTTTGATTTTTGTTTTCATGTGTGTTTTTCTTATTTTCTTGTGTTTTTTTTTAATTAAATATCTGAATGGGAGAGTGAGAGAGAAAACAAAAATTGGGTGGGTAAATGGGTGGGGAGCATCTGGGAGGAGATGGGGGAAAACATGATGTAAATAAATTGTCTTCATTGAATTCAATAAAATAAAAAAGACTTCCAAGAATATCAGGCAAAAAAAAAAATACTGGGTTCCACACATTGATGCTTCCTCAGATAAAGGAAGAAGAAAAATAAAAGATGTTTTATGAACCTTCTGTGTTCAAGAATCGTGGAGTACCAACACTGCTCGCATAAAGCATTATTTCCTAGTAAATAAAATGCTGCAAGAGTTGTAGTGAAAAGAAACCTCTAACACATCATAACTGAAGTCGCTGTCGACTAAAATAGTGCCCTCTGCTATAATATATGAAAACACACAGGATCCAAAAGAAACTGTATAGATGTTTGCTTTCCCAAAAACTGAAAGATTTCTAGGAAACAGTGTTTGAAAAACTATTAATACCAAATATATTGAGTTCCTGGACCAGATTAAAACACATTTTAATTACCAAAAAAAAAAACTAATTAGCAAAGGAAGATAGGATGGAGTTCATCTAGAGTATTTGGATTTGGTGACTAAGTGTATATAGAAAGCCGGAAAGAGGCTTATAATAGCTAAGATTTCCAAGGTGAACGAGAGAGCCACTTCATGGTAACCATATCATAGAACATAGAAAATAGCTCACACGTGCCAATAAAGTTGCACTTGACTCTGGCCAAGAGACCAGGTGTTGGTGCAGGATACAAAATGTTCCCCAGTTTAATGCTTATGTTTTATTAGAGGAACCCGAGGAGAGCAGCCGTGGTAGCAGCTATTGCAAAATCAGTGCTTCACCCCCCCACTCCCCATTCACTTGAATCATGCACATGTGATAAAACTACAGAGTGATACAAAAAATGTGCAGCTAAGAGATCACCCATTAATTAGGGCACGCTTACCATTTTGAGTAGAATACTGTTTTGAAGAGAACAGTTCTAATGGTGTGCTCAGAGATGCTGCAAAGGGCGTGCGAATTTCATATTACTGTTATTACTCAGTAGGCATTTGATGGCTCAGTTCAAAAGTCATGTCTTATTGGCACTAATAACCACTGATATTGATAATGGTGTAATAAACAGACCTAATTATTGTATTTATCATCCGTTCTTATCTTGGTGACTCACGTGCCCAGTGTTCAAATATTAATTTTCTGTTGAGTTTGGATAAGTTTCCAGTGTTACAGGAAGGTACTGGAAACAGATTTGTGTAATCTATACATAATGATGTAGTAGTGCCTTGATTTGCCCTAAATGCAACATAAAACACATCTGTTATCCTGAAGGCTAACTCATCAAAATTCATTGTTCAGACTTCTGGAAATCATCATTATAAAATTGTTCAGATCAATTGCCATGTGATTCCCATTTAGCAATGTAATCAGGCCTTAATTAGAATGCAACTTTGTTTCTTCTAAGCAGCCTATTGTTATCAACTTTAGGAATGATGTTCTTTAGGATTTTGTATTTTACACCAACTTCATTTAACTTTTTTAAAGTTTAATTTGGGTATTCTCTATTTTTGTTCTATTAATGCATCTGTAGCTGCAATATTGATAGCTGTGCTACCATTAAAATTGCATTGTAGCCCGGCGGTGGTGGTGCACACCTTCAATACCAGCACTTGGGAGGCAGAGACAAGTGGATCTCTGTGAGTTCGAGGTCAGCCATGTCTACAAGAGCTAGTTAGTTCCAGGACAGACTCCAAAACTATAGTAAACCCCTGTCATGAAAAACAACAACAACAAAAACCCAAACAAAACAAACAAACAAACAAAAAAACTGCATTATATATTAATTCATGAAGTTGTATGTTTTCATATACTTTTAAGGAGGTTATATAACAGTGACTTTCTATAAATAGAAACAATGAACACAAACGCTCTGGGATTAGATTATTAGAGAATTCAAAGACATTATATATAAACTACATGTATATGAGCCAATGTAATTTGTTGTTTACAGAATAATGAATAATTTAAATATGTAAATTTTATAGTAGAGAAAAGACAGTGAAGCTTTTAAAATATTTCGTAAATGTTAACTTAATTTTTTCCATCTCTTTCAGGGTGTGGTTAGACCCACTGGGGGATATGCTGTAATGCTGAACTGGACAATGTCTTCCATATATGGCCTCAAGCCTGGAGAGGTAATCAGGATTTTATGCTTCCACCAACCTGGCATTTCTCTGATGAAGACATGCAGTTTATTATCGTTTTATCTTTCAGGTATGGTGGGCAGCTTCTGATTTAGGCTGGGTTGTTGGACATTCCTATATTTGCTATGGGCCTCTTCTACATGGAAACACAACAGTTTTATACGAGGTAACAAAATAGAAGTGATACTCTGTATGGAGGTCCTTTATTTTAGTGGGGTCCAGTTCGTGGTGGGTAGTCCCGGGTAGCAACAGTAAAATTTGCATGGTAGCAGGAACCATTGTTACAGCTTATTCTGTTAAAAAGGTTATTTCAAATAGAAAAAAAAATAAGAGAAATAACAGTCACCTATTTAATTGTGTTGAAGAAAAAGGTCAGTAAAAAACAAAATTCTGGAGAACATAAAATAACAAGCTTTAAATCTATGCCAGGAGCTTTCTAAGTGGTGATATCACAGGGATATGGATTTTAGAATCCTAAAAAGCATTATCATAAAAAAATCAACAGAGATTCACATTTTGTTATTTTGCAGAATTGGTGGATTTGCAAAACTATTGTTTTTATTTTAAATAAATGCTTTCCACGGCTTGTAATATCAAGTATGAATATAAAAAGAGACAGAAACCTGGAGCTACTAGATGGAAAGCTGAATGGTTAACCAGTTAAAGACTCGCTATGTTAATAAACATCACTCTGAAATAAGGTTTCTATGTGTGTATTAGAGAATGCCCTCGTGTGTCTGTTTTCTGTGATCCTACAAGTGACTTACATGAAGACCTGTCAACAAACTCAGTCTTACAGTGGTTCTAAACCTGTGGGTCATGACCTCTAAAAAGCATCGGAAAACACAGATATTTACACTACAATCCATAACAGTAGCAAAATTACCGTTATGAAGTAGCAGCAACTCATGGTTGGGGATTACGGCAACAACACGAGAAACTGTATTGTAGGGTTACGCAGCATTATGAAATTGAAAACCACTGGATTATAAAATGGCTCTTGTGTAAATGTATGAAGTATTACACAGCAGGAAAAAATAATGACATCTTAAGGTTTTCAGGCAAATGGATGGATCTAGAAAAAAACCATCATATTGAGTGAGGTAACTTAGACCCAGAAAGACAATTATCACATGGACTCACTCCTAAGTGGCTTTTAGACATAAAACAAAGAAAACCAGCCTACAGCTCATAATCCCAGAGAACCTAGACAACAACGAGGACCCTAAGAGAGACATACATGGATCTAATCTACATGGGAAGTAGAAAAAGACAAGATCTCTTGAGGAAATTGAGAGCATGGGGACCAGGGAAGAGGGTAGAAGGAGAGGGAAGAGGAAGAGAGGGGACCAGAGAAAAATGTATAACTCAATAAAATCAGTTTAAAAAATTAAAAGAAGAAGATGGCTCTTAGGGAAGGTTGCTTATCACTCCAGCAGATGACCAGAGTTCAGTCCACAGAACCCTCATGGTAGAAGCAGAGAACTGACTCCTACTGTAAGTGGTCCTCTGACCACATGCACAGCACAAGATAGACATAAGCACGCTTGTAGACGTGCGCTTGGAAAAAATGTAGTTTTTAATACTTTTTAAACATCCGGGTATGATAACAAACAATGATTTTTTTTTGTAAATTATCATTTAATATGATACTTGGTTTTTCGGGAAAATCTACAAGATGAAAAACATAGGAATCTTTACATACTCCTATTTAAATGGAAGCATATTTGGGTCTACAGAAATGACTCAGCAGTCAAGAGACTTTAATGCTCCTGCAGAAAATTAGAATTTGCTTTCCCAGTAACCACCACAGGAAACTAGTGTAGTGTAGTTTCCCAGTGAAACTACAGCTTTAGCTCCAGTTCTACGGTATCTCTCAGACCCTCTGGTCTCTATAGGTACCTGCACTGCACAAATACACATGAATATTCTTTCCTCCCTCCCTCCCCCCACATAAATAAAAAGTAAAAAATAATTAGATTAAAATGCTATCAAAATGTATGATAGAGATGAAACAGGAAGATCATTAGTTGTGTACAGCTTATGCCTCAGATCTTCCCACATAATCTCCTATCACTTGAGAAAGCTATTGATACATTACTTCCAAAGTATTCCCTGTATGAGGAGGCACAATCTTACTTTTCCACATTTGAAAATTGTTTTACAGTTCATATAAGAGAGACAAAATCATTACTTAACCTCCAGAAAAGAAATGGAGTATTTGGAAGTTCTTTCAAATAACATGCTGAATTTTTGCATATCTTTTTTCCCTTTTTTATTGCTTTATAAATAATACCATCCAAAATTTCTACTTCCTCCCTTCCTCCCACTCCAGTCCTAAGAGAGGGCAGGGTATCCTGCCCTGTGGGAAGTCCAAGGCCCTCCCCCCTCCATCCAGGCCTAGGAAGGTGTGCATCCAAACAGACTAGGATCCCAAAAAGCCAGTAATGCAGTAGAGACAAATCCCAGTGCCATTATCATTGGCTTCTCAGTCAGCCCCCATTGTCAGCCACTAGCAAAGCATCTCCCAGGCTATTGGCTTTTTCTATTTACCCATCCCATCTTGCCCCCAAGCACTCTTTCCATCTGTGGGGTCCTTGTTTGCATATCTTAAAAGTATCTTTTGATGTTTGAAGAGCTACTGCATTTTTATAGTACTACATACATAGTATTAAGTCCTCATGATACAATGATGGGACATATATTTTAGGAATAATCAGACATAAAACAAACAAACAAACATGTGAGGCCATTCTCTACTCTCATGAAATTCTCCTGCACTCCACATCATTTTAAGGCTCTCATCATTTTTGGTTGGTTAGTTTACTATCTCTGAAAAGTAAAATAGACTTTGAGAGAAGTGTTAAAACATCTCACACTATTCCACTTTCCTTACAAGTGTTTTCATATCCTGCAGACTTGAGAGACGTTCAGATGTTTGTAATATAACACATGAAATAATCTTGACACATCTCTCCATACTAAAGTCCTTGCAATATTTAAAAAGTTTTTCTTATCAAGATCATCATTCTTCTTGAAGAAAACAAAATAAATCCTAACAACAAATGTTTACAATGAAATGTGACATTACCTATTCAAATGTGACAAAACAGAATTTATTAAAAGTTTTCGTGACTCTTTAGCTGACCTCAGACTTGAAACATTTATAAGGAGATCTGATTTTTCTATTGGCTTTCCATTATATTTTTTTATTTATTTACAACATGTGATAACTCCGCTAAGAGTGCTTGCCTGTTTATCTTGGAATGATGTTTTCAAAAACAGGACAGAGGATCAATAAACTTCTGCTCTATGACTAGCAAGAACTATTTAAGTTCTTTTCTGTAAATTCTGGATTTTTCTGCTGCTTGCTTATAATGTCTCATCTTTTCTGACCTCAAAACAAAACCTCTTTTGGCTTTTACCACTTCTAACTTTTGGATCTTCCTTTTCTTCTGTACAAGCTAGATTCTTTGAGAAATGGCCTTCTCCAAACCACCTCTGCTTCATCCTCCTCCACCCAGGCTTCATCTCACTCTACCCTGTTTTCCGTCTGTGACACTTCATGGAAACTTCTGTCATCAGAGTGACTGTTGACTTCATAAGTGGCAAAGTCAAAGACTTTTGCCATTCTGGTTTTGTCATCTTTCTCAGCAGCCTTCAGCCATCACAACCAATATCTTTTTCATTCTTATTTATTTTCCCCTTCACTACTTATGCAATTTATTTTGCCTTGTGTGATTCATCCTTTGTTGCTTCTTCCATGCAAAATATTTTGTGTTGTGTATGTGTGTGTGTGTGTGAACCAATGCATTTAATAAAGTTACTAACCTGATTATGTGTGAGAAGTTAATAATATAAGTAAAGGAGATCCAAAGGCAGCTGCATCACAAAAATATACATCCCAGCATGATTGACAAGCTACAAAACCACAGCCTTCCAGTTCCTTGTATGACTATCATGCAAGTCAGCTGATCAGAGAATCTCTTCCATCAGCATACATTTAACTACTTTTCTTTCTTTTTCTCTTTTCTTATATATATTTATTTAAAATAGATTTTTATACATTATATTTTGGTTATGGTTTCCCCTCACAACTCTCCTCAGACCCTCCCTTCTTTCCCACCCCTTCGAATACTCGTCCTTCTCTCTCTCTCTCTCTGTCTCTCTGTCCTTGTCTCTCTCTCTCTATTTCTATCTCACTAAAAAGCAAACAGGCATTTAAATAATAATATTAATAATAAACAAGCAAAGGAGACTAAGACAAAGCAAACAAACAAATAAAAACAAAATAGTCAAAAAAAGCACAAGATATGCAGAGACACACATTAACATATGTCAAAATCCCATAAGAATACAAACCAGAAACCATCATATCTAAGCAAAAGACTTGCAAGGAAAAAATAAAAGCCCAGCAAAGCATTATAAGACAAAAATACTCCTAAATTACCACTAAGTTCATTTTGTATTGGAATGTTACTGTTGGTTATGGGACCTGCCTGTTAGTGTGGTTTGTATTCTTCGTAAAGTTTCTACTCTATTAGGTTTTCATATGTCCCCTCCAGCGACCCTTAGTTTTATATCATGTCTCTCCTTTTATTTTCTTCCTCACAACTCCCTTCCCTCTCCATCTCTGTTTTTGATTCTTTTGTTCACTTCTGCACACACCCCCACGATCATCCATCATAACTATTTATTCTATTTTCCATTCTAAGAGAGATGCGTCCTCCCATTCCACTACCCCCAGTCCCTTACTATTTACCTAACCTGACTATACAGTTTGTAGCCTGTTTATTGAAGACTTAATAGGTAACATTCTTATATAACTGAAAACAGCATATCTGTCTTTTAGGGCCAGGGTTACTTCACTCAGGATAGAACTTTCTGTCTCCATCCATTTAGCTACAGATTTCATGATTTCTTTCTTCTTAAATATCTGAGTAATATTCAATTGTGTAAATGTACCATAGATGATGTATCCATTCATCTGTTGATGGCCCTTCACTATTTAAAGTTGTTGAAATTATATAGAACCTTCTCTTTGACCATGTTGGACAATACAAAATCAGTAAAAAGGTAAATTGAAAATAAAACTATTGAAAACTAATAAATGTACTTTGTAAATAATCCACAGATTGCATAAATGCTCTTAAGGAAAATAAAATAAATGTACAACTGAATGAAAAAGATGATACAACTACACCATGTCAAGTTTTGTAGGACACAAAGCAGTGTTGAGGCGAAATGCATCATACTAATGAGATAAACTAGGGCTCTAAGCCCCCTACTCAAGAAACTATGAAAAGTAAAATAAGCTCAAAGAAATAGAAGAAAGGAAATAATAGAGATAAGAACAGATAATAATGAAATTGAAAAGAGGAAGCCTGGAGAAAGAAGCCCACCGAATCAGAGTGTTTTTTGTAAATCAAATTGACAGACCAATACAAGCCTAAATGAGAAAAAGAACTCACAAGCCAGCAATACAAAAGAAACAATATATAACTAATGATACAAAATTATAAAAAGGATCATAAACTCTATAGCCAACTTAAAATATAAATCATGACTTAGATGAAATGATCCAGGGTTTTATGTACAATTTACCTACCAAACATGAAATCAATCCTTTTAACATCATTATTATTAAGGAAATAAAATTTGCAACTGAAAAATTATTGTAAGAAATCTTCAGAAACAAATGGCTTTCCTGAAAACTCTACCAAATGTTTAAATAATTAATAATTCTGTAACACCCTATCCAGGATGTAGAATAGAATGCACAAGATGACTAAGCTGAATTTGTTACAAGATACAAGTCTCTTTTAATTCATGAAAATCAATTAAATGTGATTTATAGTATGTATTAGAATCATAAGCCAAAGGATAAGAGTCATACAGTCATGCCTATTACTATAGAATCATTTGACAAACTCAATATCCATTCATAGTTGAGAATCCCAAGGGATAGCAATTGCATCCTCAACCTGAAAAAAAAGTCATTTAAAATACATAACAAATTTTTTTAATAAAAAAGAGATTGGAAGATTTTACCCATAGTTTTGGACAAAGCAAGGATGTCAATTTCCATGTTTCTAGTTGACATAATTACTGAATTTATAACTAGTTGAATACAGCAATATGAAGAAATACAGGGAATAAATATCAGAGAGGGATGACAAAAATATGTATTTACAAGTTATATGATTATATAAGTGAAAATTTACACACGAATATTTCCCTTAGCTAATGAATTCAACCCAAACTTGGAAAACATGTAAATATACAAATACTTGTTGGGCTGCTACCTTCTAGCAGTAAGTACTAGTGACTGAAAGGGGACACCAAAGATCCCAGGGGAGGTAACTCTTGATCTTCACTGCATCACTATCCTGATTAGATGCGGCAATGTAGTTTTTACAAGAGACAATAGAACAAAGGTCTATTGTTTATGTAATATGTCCTACAATTGCTGGCGATGCTACTGTTTTATGAATAGTTGATATATAAGTTAAAATATAAAAACCACAGCTTCAAAGAGTCCCTATCCCTTTAAGAACATAAATCATTTGCATAATATAAGTGATCTATCTTCACCTTCTCACCTACCAGTCTTTTCTTAGGGTCCTGGCATCCTACTTTGCTCCTCCAACACCCCATAAAACCATGACGTAAATGGGCAGAAATCTGCCAGTAGTTGAATGTTCCCCCCTGCTCAGGCTCCACGTTCATTGTGTTCTGAAAGCACAGTAGCCCTTTTCTGGAGGGACTGGCTCTTAAGTATTCTGTATTAAATGCCACAGCTTATCAGTTTCACATCTGCTCTGATATTTCAATTTTTGCTTTTCTCGGGCTGACTGGTTATTTTTACTTTATACTTCCATGAAATCATCCAGATCCCTTCAGCTTTGCAGAGGCAGTACTGTCATTCTGTAAATTCTGTGGGCAAGGGACATTTGTCATCTCTGCCTGGCACAGTGCTTTCTGGGAGGTAGGAAAAATGAGATATTTTAAAGATGGTTAACTGGCTCAACAGACATGAAAAATTAATTTAACGTAAAATTATTAAGGTAAAAAGAATCTTGATGTGTCTTTAGACAGCAAATGAAAGCGCAGAGATTTGTACAGCTTGTGCCACTGTTTTTAAATTCTAATTACCAGTTTTATAACATATTCTCATGGTGCCTGTGGGAGAGTGGTTCCAGGATCCCTTGTGCATAATAAAACTCATAGATTCTCAGGTTTCTATATATAATGATAACATATATGTGTAAAATAATCATTCCTTTCTATACACTTCAACTCACATTTATATTTTACACAATAAATAATATAGTATAAATTATATGTAAATAGTTATTATTGTATTATCTAGGAAACAGTGATAAGAAGAAATCAGTATGTACAATATAGATATTATTTCTAACATTTTTGCTCCATGGTTATTTGAATTAATAAATGCAGAATCCATGGATATGAAAAGAGAATTGTATTTAGTTTTAGTTTAATTTAGTACTATAAGTACTATTTACTTAGGAAGCCATACTCCTATGTTTCAGTACTAAAACTATAGTCTTTATGCAGAAAGCATAATTTATTAGATCACTGTCATAGTTTTCAGAGTGCTGACTTTTCTTCAAAATATGGATCTATCAGTCAGCATGATTGAAATTTCACTTTTATGCTTAGTAAATCATAATATTTCAGAGGCGTAATGTTACAGTGAATTGGAGTCTTGGTATATTGTTCTCCCTTAGTGATGAATCCTGATTTAACAAAGTGATGTTCTAAAGTACTAGGAGATTTGCAGTTCATTATGTGGTAAATCATCTGGAGTACAAGAGTCAATTCACAAACAAAACCTCTTTTCTAATGCAAATAGCACATGGCATTTTACGAATGAATAATCAATGAGCTCTTTTATTTCAAAAAAGATAATCTACCATGCTCTAGAATTTAATTAAAATCTGTGAGTGCATTAGCTGATGAAATTTTTAAGAAAGAAATAGTTAAAACTACATTGGTCCTTTAATGTCTAGATACAAGGCTATGATCTTCTAGCAAGAAGTCTGTTTCAACAATGACGAATGCAATAGACATTTAATAAGGTTTCTTTTCTTCCATAAGTGGACTTACCATTCTATAGCTGCAGGGTGAAAATATAACTGAAAATTTCAGCATCCCGTTGATTTCTACATTCAAAATGCATTAATATGTCCCTCAGTAAAATGAACAAACTCCTATCAATTTCCCAAATGGAATTCTGGGAGCAGCGATGGGTACTACTGCTTTCTGATCTCTGTTCATCTCTCAATGATTGTCTACACGCACTTGCTCTTTTTCACATCTTTCACCCTGTAGTTTGACCTTTCTCCCCATTGCTCCACAATGACTGTCTTTTCTGGTATCTCATCACCTCCATTTTCCCCAAGCTTGTGGGAAAAAGGTTTGCTCTTATTAGTTCATCTGAATATATTTAGAATACTCGATTTTGCTTCAAATAGTTAAAACAGTTCTTTACAATCCATTTTCATATTCTTAAGAGTAAATAAATAATCAGAACTTCTTTGGATTTCTATTTTATTAATGGAATGTTGATTGAAATAGGCTTAACTCCAGTATCAAATGGATGAGGACAGATTATTTTTTATGGTAACTCATTAGCTGTCCTTCTTTCTCTGTGACAAACTATCTAAGGTAATCAACCTAAAAACAAGAAAGAAATGTTAATATTTGGCTTATGATTTCAGAGGTCCCAGTCCATCACTGCTTGGTTTGTTGCTTTGAACCTTTGGCAGCACAATGCAGGATGGCAGGGAGTGCATGGCAGCAAAGAAACAAAGAAGGAGAAGAAGGGTTCAGTGTCCCAGTTTCCCTCCCAAGAATGTGATCCTAATGACCTAATTTATTTTCATAAGTCCACCACCTGCCCTGGCCCTGAAAAATCAGCGTTGTTTCCATCAGTTCCTATAACAAATATCAGGAGGCAATTGAGCCTTTCTCATTAGCCTTTGAGTATACACCAGACCAAAGTATAATAACTTAATATTTTCATATAGGAACTTTGATGCCTTAGTAACCTTAATAGACAGTATCAGGCATAAATGTATGTGTTGGCACATGTTGATTATATACAAACATACTTTTTGGACTGTGTTCGATTTATTGTTTGCCTACTATTCCAGGCTGCCATCTGCAGAGTCAAACCCAAGATGATTTATCAAAGACAAACAGTCCTTGTAGACCCCACCTTCGTGTTCATCTTTGCTGTGCATCAGTTGCAAGTGTGTGCCTTATATACATATTTCCATTTCTGAATACAGTGCACCCATGGGCTGTCAGTGGCAGCAGCAGTGTTGAGAAGAAAGTCAGTTGACAATTCAGTGCCTAAATTATTACCTAGATCTAGTGGATAGTACTAGTTACTGTTTATGTTAAATCCATTTTGAGCTTAAGCCATAAACTTGTTAGATACTTGCTTTTGACAGAATAATTATCATTTCTGTATAATTAAATTTTTTTGAACCCTTGGAAAAAAAAAAGCTGAAGATGTAGTTTATTTGACATCACTGCATAAAGCCATTATCCCAGGAGACAGGAAGACAATCAGACATCCTCGGCTTTATCGTGCATCTGAGGCCAGCCTGGGCTAGCTGAATCTGTCGTATAAGCAAATGAACAAACAAACGTGAAATCAGAACTGCAAGTCACAAAACCCAGTTTATTCTTGCTTTGCATCTGCTTGCATTCCACAGATTAGATCTGCAAATAGCAAGCCATTCTTATAAACTTCTTCAAAATTCCCTTCAGGCTCACTTGAGTGGAAGGTTATTATTGTTAATATTTCAATAATTAACTTTAAAGGAATGCACAGTACTCTGTCTTATTGGACAGAAAGTTGCCTACAAAAGGTGAAGGACCTAACATTCTGAATTATTGTGTAGAAACATGATTTCTTGTCTGGAATTTTTAACATCTGCCTTTATTTATCAATATGACTCTGGTTAAATTCACCATCTTTAGGAATCCATTTCTCACATATGAAATGAAAAAGTTGGTACACACTCTCTAATTTCCATTTCTGCAACATTATTTTTTGGATCATTGTATTTTTTTCAGAATAAATATATTATTTTGTAAAACGTTTCAACCTTTATGTCTGCCATTCCCTCTAGTTACTTTTCCGAAGTCACCGATACTGCTGAATTCATTTGAGAAACTGCTTTTGCTCGTTAAAGCTGGATGGTGCGATTCCTGACATTCTGTTTGTTTGCCTTCAGGCAAAAGGCTTACCTGCTGAGACTCAGGTTTCTCATTTATAAGGATTAAGAGTAGTAATCACTTTAATCACTTAACTGATGAATCCATGCAAAGCATGTAGAATAATTGGGAAATCGTAATAATAAAATAAATTTCAGGTAGGTATTATAAGTCATTGCTCAAAAATACCAAGTTCTTTTGTCCAGGACAGAATACTAAAATTAAAACATAAGCTATTTATTCTTCTTCATTCCAGCCATTATAAAATGTGGAGCTTTTAAGTATTCTCCATGTCCTCTTTCAAAGCCTGTTTGTCCTCACAGAGTAGTAGTGGTCACCGGAGGACTGGACGCAGTTCCCTTTGGATCCCATTAATTCTCTTCTAAGCCAAGCCAAAGGAGCAGCACACCAGGCACTGCAAGTTCTTGTGCTACCACCAACTTTGAAGAAAGGGGGAGCAGGTGTGGAAAACATCCCAGTGGTAGCCCTGCTCGAGGATCTGCCCTTTATGGGTAGAACTTTTGAGGGAAATAAGCATATCTTTGAAGCTTTTCATCTAAGAATAACAGCCCTTTTCATGGCTCACCACTGCCCACATTTTTATAGCCTCCCACTTCCAGCTTTATTTCTAGTTTGGAGGACTTCGGAACACTCAGCTTGTTAGCCTTTTTATTGCCTGCTCTGTTTTGAACTCATAGAAGGAATTGAGAGTTGAGGGGACCCTGCATCCTCTTTCTATAGACAGAGTAGCATGAAAATGAACTCTTCATTTTCCCGTATTGCATAGGACACCCCTGGGATAGCGTATGTGAAAGCAATTTAAAACTTCAAAGAAATATCATTTATATATGAACACGACAGTATATACATGGACAGGTAATTTGTATTTAAATTATGAATAGTTCTAGTCATTTTCTAGACAATGGCTTCAGGTTATTTTCAAGTATAAAAATTTCATATTTGAGAAGATTAAAGATGAGAACAACTGGACAGTTGTTTTAGTAGATGACAAACTTAGTAGCTCTCTCTAAAGTCTCTTAGATAGATGGCATTCTCCGGGATATCTGTGTTGTCCCAGATGTATAATTTCCGTGAAGTTATGCTATGCAGTATTTTGCAAAAGGTCCACTAGTGGTATTTCTTAATCCATCATCCCATCCAGGTCCTTAAAAAAATACAGTTGTTATCTGTTTGTGTAGTTATATTTCCTACCCGTAATTTGATTTTTCACATATACTCTCATTTTTTATTTGTCTTGAAGATAGAGAATGTTACTTCCCATTAACATGAGTAGCTCTTATTTAACTAACTAACATACTTAGTAAGCAACATACAGGCTTCTTGTTCCACTCATGTAATGGAAAATTCCGATTTTTAAATGTAGCATGACAACCTTCTATTTTTCTGAGTGTGCAGTAATAAAAATGACTCAGTCATCACTGTGCCTGGGTTAGTATAATTCAAATGAAAAAATATTAATATGAATCTGACGCCAGCATCTTTTAGAGTCTTCAAATGGCAATTGGAACAATGATGTTTGTTTTTGCATTTATTTTCTTTATATATACCTGTGTGGCAGGTATGATGAAGCAAGCGAAACTTTGTTATAACTCAATGGGCAACATTCATAGAAGCATATTAACACTGTTCTAGAGGCTGAAGGGGAGACAGAATAGGCATCAGATATGGTCCTTGAACTATAGGAGCTGACAATATAGTCAAGGAATTAAAATCAATCTAAAGAACTTTTGACAAGAATTATGGAAAATTGAGGGATTGGTGGGTTGATTTCACTTATGAATACGGGGAGATATAAGCACATTGGAGGTTGTCTGGGCAGTGTTGGACACAGTGAAAGATCGTGACATTGTACAACCTCAGGTACTTCCTATATTGTGCTTCACTGCTCCCATAGAGGTCAGCAAGTATGATTAACAAGGAACTATTTAACTTCCCTGTTAATTGCCCAGACTCACTGATCACTGTGAATACAGAAAAATATCTCAATGTTTCCCTCTAGTCCACGATAGGAGAGTGATTGAAAATCAATTAGCACGGATGAACACAGAGTAAAAAAAAAAAAAAAAAGTCCTACTAGAAGCTGTGAAGTACTAGCTGTGCCAAGGATAAATGCTCTCTGTGAATACTGAGCATGCTAAATATGTCAGCCCTCTAATTAGCTTAGTACTGGGGTTACAGAGTTGCCAACTGCATGCTCTGTATCGTTTACTTCATACTAACACTTCCAAAAGTAAGATTCTATTTCTGGAGATACGTAGATACTAATCACCTAGATGGAAGCAATGGCTTCTTTCCTGGGGATTAGTCTCATTTTAAGACACAATGTGCTTAATTCCAAGAGCTAAGAAAGGCAGGTAAAGAGGCAAACCATAAAGATTAACAGTGGACAGCTACAGATATAGAGGGTACATTTACTTAGGGCTGCCTTAACAGTATTCCACAGACTGGATAATATGAGGAAAGCAGATTTATCTTTCTCACTGTTTTGAAGACTAGAGAATATGATCAACTTCCTGGAAGGCTTGTTGTTTATTTCCAACATAGCACCTTATTGTTATACCATAAAGGGCAGAGGAATACTGTCCTCAAGTGGCAAAAGAACAGATAGGTGAGGGAACAAATCCATTCCTCCAAGCTCTTTGGATAACAACATTAATCTATTCACTAAGGTAGATAGAGCTCCGACTTCCTAAACATCTTTTCAAAGGTCCCTTCTGCCACAGTATACATTAGGTATTACATTTCTAATATGTGGCTATTATCCAGATCACATAATACCCCATGGATTTAACATACATGAATGTCTCTCTCTCACACACACATATGCACGCACGTACCCCCCCCCACTCAACTACTTCTACATAGAGATTTATTCCAAAGCCCTCAGTGGATGGCTGAAGTCCTCAGTGTAAGTTCTGAACCCTGTGTGTACAATGTTTTTCCTATAAATACATATCTATAATAAATTTAAATTTATTAGTTAAATAAAACACGAAATAATCAACAATTAGAAGACAGAAGTTCACTCAGAAATAATGACATAAACAAGACAAAAAGCATGGCAATATTATTAATAGACATCCTGATGTGGAAATGGGAAAATTTGATGGGGTTCTAACTCTAGACAAAGACCAAAGGCAACTAATGACAGCTGAGAGAGGAAGAATTAGCCTCTCACAGGGATAAATTCCCCCAGGTTATTCAATAAAACATGGTTAGCTCTGCAGCTACAGAATGATATCCCCAGTCATTAAAGCTCTCTATTTGGTTGTTTCATGTTTCAAAACATAGAAGACAAAGAAAAAATTATCACTTTACCATTTCCAGATTTTTCAAATAATTCCTCTGTCTTGAAGAAAATTTTAGGGCATATGTGTGTGTGTGTGTGTGTGTGTGTGTGTGTGTGTGCGCGCGCGCGCGCGTCTCTGTGTGTGGTGTGTATACAGGGGTTAATTAATGCATTGGCAATATCTTTTCTGTTTTATACAAACAGCACTGTAAAAATTAGATAACCTATTCTGCATTCTGACGTTTGCTATTAAATGATAGATCTTGGAGATTTGTTTATGTGATAGTAAATCTCAAGCTTAAATGTTGCAGGCCAAAGTACTCAACGCTTTGGTAACAGCATATGACATGAAGTAGAAATTTAACAAATGCTGTTGCCAGCTCCGTCACTGTTCCAAAATAAACAAGGCAATGCTCTGTAGCACCTGTCTGCCGAAATGAAATTCACACTGGCTGGTGAGGAATGCGGCTCTCTTTGCCTCAAAACCTCAGTCAAAACATGCCTTAGGTGACATTCTCAAAAATAGTGTTCAGAAAGAAACTAGACATATTTCTCATTCTGCAAAAACAGAGGCAAGCACTGAGCTCAAAAATATTTATGTCAAAGCCTGAAAATCACAAGCAGCAATGATCTCCACCAGCAAAACCACAGGATTTGTAATAAAGGGCTTCATTTTGTTTAGGGTTCAAAGATTTGGCTTGAATATTTATCTTTCTTTGGAAGAGGGTTAATATTTTCTCACTTTCCTGTTTAAAGACTTAATATCAATAGTAAATATGTGTGGACTTGTATGGTGTCTTGGTTTTCAAAACATAACTTCATTATCTGTAGTCCATTAATAACAGGCTGAGTCCCAAAGTGGTAAACAAAATTATACAAGGAAGTTAATTTCAAGGTTTTTTACATAACTGTCTTGGTTTTTGGACTGTGAAATGTTACTAACCACATTATAAGTCTAGCTAATAATAGTAAGTGCTGCTTTGTAAAACTGATGTTAAACTTTATGCCGTCTGGGCTGGCAAGATGAATCAGTTGGTAAAGGTGCATGTATGGATTCCAGGGGACCTGAGTTGGACCCTGGGACCCCACAAGGTAGAGGGAGAGAATTGACTCTTAAGGATTTTTTTCTGATTTTTGCATGTCCTAAAGCATATACATACCTACTCTCTCTCTCTGTCTCTGACAACCTAAATCAATCAATCAACAATAATACATACATGTAACAAATGAAACTGTAGAATATCTTCCTTAAACAAGTGTCAATAACAGTATTGTTTGTCTTCTGCATTTAGGCAGAACCGATAATGCAGACTTTACTTTGGGGTTATTAAAAAACAAACAATAAAGGAGTATTGAATTTGATTTGAGCATAGGCAGGTTTTACATCCTTGCCTTTTGCTGCATTTTTGCTTGTTTGCTTTTTCAACAGGCCAGTCTTAGAATTGTATTTTTAAATTGCGTGCTTGCCTTTGCTAGTCACTTAAATACAACCTGTGGAATTGGGGTTCTTTTCTACTGTCAGATCAGCATGGTTACTGCATTATTGGGTACATTCGAAAGCTATTACACAGATGATAAATTGCTTATGTGCACTTGCCTCTCTATGTATGTGCATGTGCAGAAGGATGTGAGGAAAGCATGCTCAATAAAATCAATAAGGAATTGAAGTCAGTTTTATTTAATGTTCATAAAGAAAAATGCTCCTGGGTTTTGCTTCAGTGTTTCGAATCTACTAGCAGTGAAGGGCCTGGCAAGATGACACTTCTGTACTCCATCCATTTATTGTGAGCACAGCCTGCAGCATCTGCTGTACTATTATTTACAATATGCATATATTCTTCCATGTCCTTATTGTCAGATTATAACTTATATTAAAGCAGGGCCCTCAGTGGCTTGTAACAAAATGGTTTCCATACTAACTAACCCATAGTACCTGCTCAATAAATATTTATTAAACCTATGATTAATCTAACACTATTTACCTATAAAACATACAGCTGTGTTAGTTTTACCAATGAAATGTCTAGTCAGGTCTGTCTGATATTCACAGAGATATTTACTTAACTGAAGTATTATTATAATATTTATTATATGTCATTCTAGGAATATGAATGTTATTCAGCAGGGTGTTTCAGGAAAACATTTTTTGATATTTTATTTTAATCAATCTTGAGATGATATAGATATTCTTAGAATTATATGTGTGTAGTAAGAGGCGCACGGGCTGTGTTTCCGGCGCCCGGTTAGCTTATGTCCGAAATAATTATATAGAAACTGTATTTATTGAAATATTGCCTGGCTCATTAGCTTTAGCTTCTTATTGGTTAACTCTTACATATTTGTTTAACCCATTTTTAATAATCTGTGTGTCATCACGAGTCGTGGCTTACTGGGAGAGATTTAGTGTGTCTGACCTGGCAGCTTTATGGCGGGCAGCTCTTCCTGACTCTTTCTTCTTTATCCCAGAATTTTGTTTTGTCTTCTCCACTCACTTAAGGGCTGTCCTATCAAAAGGCCAAGGCACGGGAGAATTGTCTGTATTCTGTCAATCATGTTTTAAATAAACGCTAATTGGCCAGGCAGGGAGTATAGGCGAAAAAATAAGACAGGAAGTAGAGGTGAGAACAGGAGAATTCTAAAAAACAAAAAACTCCCTTTACACTACTGCCTGGACCACTAAAAAAGCAGGATGTGACCTGCCCCACTAAAAAAGGTACTGCGCCATGTGGCTAACATAGATAAGGATAATGGGTTAATATAACTTATAAAAACTAATACAAAACCTGAACTAATGGGCCAATCAGTTTATAACCTAATGTAGACTCTCTGTGTAATTCTTTGGAACTAAACAACTGTGGGAACAAGACAGGACATAAACCACAAGCCAACCCTCATGTTACATATGTGTATATGTAATTTTAAAATAGGGAAAATTTTTATTTATAATATTATTTTCTGGGAAATGCGCATTAAAATTCAAAAAACTGAGCATTTTTAGTTTAATTAATAAATAAAGGATCATGAGACTTTTATATACCACTTCAAAGATTCCTAATAGTAAGTCGATATTATTGCATTCTGGTTTTGTTCAATGAATACAATATTTTATATTTCTTTGACATATCATCAGAATTACAATATAATTATAATCCTGTATTATCCATAAAATGTTTACTTGAGCAATATTTTTCAATATTTAGTGAATCATTTTGTTATTTTTAAATGTAGCTAGCTGAAGACACTCCAAAGGATCAGAAAATGCCATCTATGAAGATAGTCACTTATTGCGCACTGATTTCATTATGACATGTCTTCCATTAGTAGACATAAATACAATGATTAATTTTGATTCAGTATCATTTTCCTGTGTCTTCACTAAACAGTGTGATTCCACTTCAATTGGCCAGAGAATCTTTTTCTTTAGTGGAGATCAAACAATTTTGAGAAACCATCTCAGTACTATTGTTTTATCAAGCAAATATTGACAAAGTGGTTTGTTCTTACTTAGGACACAAGAAAATAGGAAGATACTTAGCACAAGTCAATTGCATAAGGATTATTTTATAAATCATTTTCAGGTGGGTGACAGCAGGTCTACCAAATGGCTATCTAGTACTCACAAGATTAATTGATGCTTAAGATATTTCAAAGAGATAAAAGTCAGAATGTTCTCCTAATTAGAAAGAATAAAGTAGTAATATCCTTCCTGACTGATAGTCATACAGCTTCAGAATTTGAGTCAAGCTATGTGCATGTGTTGCTTTCTGTTCTATTTGAATTTACTGACCCATATAGTAATGATATAAATGGAGGTTGACTTCTATAGGATAGCTACGGTCATTACAAAGAATTTCAAGTCATAATGGGTGATATTTAAAGTATGAGAATCAAAGCACTTGAATTCTATAAGAGGTCTAAAAGGTTACTTTTATTAAAGAAAAGAAATATAGTTACATGAAAGAACAGTAATGATGATTGCTTAAAAATAAAAACTAAACTGTAATTATGTCATGTCAAATACTTATTGTGTAATAAGAACTAAATCTAAATTACTATCCAGCTATGATCTTCTTCAATTTGGTTGTCTTACTTTACTGTTTCCATGATAATACATCATGTCCAAGACAATTTATGGAAGAAAGAGTTTATTTGGGGCTTATAGTTTCAGAGTGTTAGAGTCCATGACCATAATGCTGGGGAGCATGGTTTAGGGCTGGTAGGCATGATGATAAAGCAGTATTTGATAGCTCATATTTCAAGGTATAACCTCAAAAGAGAGAAAGTAAATTTGGAATGCATTATTCTTCAATTGATGTGTATAATATAATTTTAAGATTAAAGGGCATAAATTTATTGCTAGTCTGTGAGATTTTTTTTGTTTGATTTATAGAGGTTTCTGTCCTGTAGTCAGACATTTAACTGAAAAGGCTCAGGAATCATTGTGAATTCAACTTTTAATTTTTCTCAAACATTTGAGAATTTCACTCATTGCTTTTAATGTTTGAATTAAAGCATGCTAATGCCAATAACATAGCTATATTTGTTTAGTATTTTACAAAAATTCTCTCTGCATAATATAATATATATATTATGTAACTTAGATTTATATTACTTATTCACATATATATTATACATAAATAGATAATACATAATATATGTAATTTCTTGACATGAAAGAAAGATTCTATTATGTTTCTAATTTCAATGTGATATATATTTCCAGTTCTTAATCTTTCAAAATTTTGAAAAAGACTTAACTGCAATTTAAAAACTTCCAAGATCAATCCTAAATGGGAGAAAGTAGCCTGGGTCTTTTTCTTTTATAGTTTTAAATTAGAACAAGGTAAAGTTTTAAAATTAAGATTTGTTGTGCAGCTATCCTTGTTAATATTGCTGTGTTAAATGTGTAGGTACTGAACTCGATGAAATGTGGGACATTTAGCCAGTGACATTTTAAATGAATCTCATCATAGGGAAAGCCTGTGGGAACACCAGATGCCGGCGCTTATTTCCGTGTGCTTGCAGAGCATGGAGTGGCTGCCTTGTTTACAGCACCAACTGCAATTAGAGCCATCCGTCAACAGGACCCTGGGGCTGCCTTGGGGAAGCAGTACTCTTTGACAAGGTGAAGTAGAGAAGCACAACACAAATTACATCAGAGCCTGCAGAACAAATATAACTGAGCATTAGGGTTTGGTTTTGTAATGCCTTCATAGAAAGATGAAAATATTAAAAATGTTATTAAGAATGGCTCTGTATTTGTAACTCAGATAGCTGAATTAGGAACCTCAATACACATATTTTTAAGCATGATAATCTTGTTTGTTTCAATTCAAATCAAACCATAGCACTTCTCTTTTTTCCTTCCCTCCCTCCCTCCGGACCTTCCTTCCTTCTTCCTTTCCTTCCTTTAATTCTCCCTCCCTGCCTGCCTCCCTCCCTCCCGCCCTTCTTCCCTCTCTCCCTCCCTTCCTTCCTTTCTTTCTTCCTTCCTTCCTTCTTTCCTTTATCCCTCCCGTTATCCCTCTTATTATTCTGGTTACATTTGTTTGTAATGGGAGCAATTATTCCATTTTGGTTTGTAAGAACATGCTGTGGATACCTTAGATGTTTCTATGTTATTTTGTTGATTTCCTTAGTTTAATGATAGATATCTTCAGAAATAATTATAACAATTTATACCCTCAATATCCTTTCCCACACTAGTTCCTGCTGAAGTCTCTGATATAGGTCACTGCTATCATAAGCTAAAAGAAGAGATTTTGATTCTTCTTCAAAAAATTGGCTTGATTAAAAGAGTGAATATTTGATATCAAATGGTGTGGTATTTGAATTTATTCTGTGGTCTGAAGTAATTAAAATAGGTATCATACACTTAGCTGCTTAGATAAACAAGAAGGTTTCTGTTTGGGGAGGATCTTTAGCTCTGTTTATTCATCTTTAAAATACTTTTATATTATGAGACAATAGATCTATACTTACTAAAAATTAGATCGATAATGTAAATAATACAGTTTCATTTTTAGAAGTTGCATAATATGGCTCTTACACCACGATATCTTATGTATTTTCATTTTGTGCCTTCATTTATCTTACTTCAGTTGTCCCTAGTTCAATACAGAATAGAAAATTGATTTTGGCCAAAAAAAATACCCTGTTAGCTATATAGTATATCTTAAGACAACCCTAGAGGCTTTTAGAAAGTGTTAATTTAGTTTCTTAAGTATCTGTTTACTGACATAAATAGACTGTAGTAATGTAAGTGTAGGCCATGGAGTTAAGTTTGTCAGTAAGCTGCAATGTCTTTTGTTTTCCCAGAGTACTCCTACTTACACATGGATTTTTAATACGTCATCTTTCACACAATAGCGACCACTAAAATCATCACTTTTTATCAAATGAGTACTCACGGAATATGAGAATTTATCATAAGACTAGTGAAAATCTTTCTCCTTTTCATTTTCTGTCTTTAGGAACCTAAGGCATCCATAATGGCAATTTATCTGTTTTGAGTTGATATATAGGAATCATCTTTGTTGTATATTGAGAAATCACAAGAGGATCTTTTTTGACTATGGGGATGGGTTTCTGACCTATGAGATAATGGATTCACTTTAAATCCCTTCAACTTAAGAAAAAAAGTATTGTGCTGAGAATATGTTATGTTCCTACATTATTAAGACAACTTATTCACTTGACAAACAAGTGAAATGGCAGGTAGATGACGTGTTAGCTTTAAGTACGAAAAGTAGTTTATCCCATATAGCATACAAAAATGCATTTAAATTAGCTTAATACATCGAAGTTATAACAGGAATAATATTTTGATGCTTTCACATGTAATAATTTTTAAAGCATAAATCATAAACCATTAAGGAAAATTTTAATAAAATTTGACAATAATTTGAGCAATTGTCCATCAAAAGAATAAAGATTTATATACTAAGAGATTTTTATAACATATATAACTGTTAAATATATAATTTATAAACCCTCTCACTAAGGAACAGGCAACTCAGTAAAGAAATGGGTGGGTAATAAAATGAGTTCATGAAGAAGGATACTGGAACATGACAAGATTTTCACTTTCATAAATACTTATGAAAATTCAAAATTAAATGAGATTGTATTTTATTCCCACCATAAATTGAAAAGCTAAATTATATATCAGCGGCCTTTATGACAAGGGTCTTATACATCGAGGCTGTTCTTACATTGCTGATGAGAGTTTAAACAAGGATCACTAGTAATATGTTTATACCCTGTGGTCAAACCTTTGCTAGTATGTAGGGCTGGCAGTGAGAGGAACAGAACTCTGTTTCCTGACTCAGAGAATGGGCTGTTGCCAAGGGATGCTATTCCAGGGCCCAGAGTCAACGCCATATGTTTTCTCATATCCCCAGAGTCTGAGCTGCCACTGTGTCTTGTTAGTATTTATACCTGATTTGCAGCTATGCCAGACTCTGCATGGCACAGGCTCTGAAGCCTTACCTGTGCCACCCCAGGTCTGTGCTTTATAACGTCCCCTAACACCATTATCAGAACCACAATTCCATGCTGTCTTCCAGAGTCTATACTGCTGAGGTATGCCACAGACCTACACTGGGTTAGTGTGTGTGCTGTATTCAGTTGCACAAGAAGAGGCAAGTTGTGCCTTCTTCAAAAGCGCTATTGCAATTTACAATATTCTGATTCAAGGAATATTCTGATTCACAGCCTCTTTGTGGTTTTGGATCCCAGTGCTATTAGGAATGGCTGTAAGCCAAGTCCAGATTCATCAACAAAGCAACAAGAGAACCCTGAATCCTTTGCCTAATTACCTATGCAGCTAACATCACTGCTAACAACTGCAGCGTAAATCATCAAAACATTCACAACCGTTGCTAACATTATTCTGACCAACCAACCAACATCTTCAGGCTACAAGGAGAATTCTCTCTGGAAGCCACCCTGTAATGTTTATGCAAAGTAATTACAGTCCTTTTTTTTTTTTTTAAGATTTATTTATTATGCATTCCGTGTTCTGCCAGCAGGTATTCCTACATGCCAGAAGAGGGCGCCATAGCTCATTATAGATGGTTGTGAGACACCATATGGTTGCTGGGAATTGAACTCAGTGCTCTTTACTTCTGAGTTGTCTCCCCAGCCTCACGTGACTGCAGTCTTAAACACAGATGTAATGAGCAGACACAAAGAACATGAAATCGGAGATATGACACTACCAATAGAATACAAGATTCTCCAGCAGTTGACCTCAAAGAAATAAAAATTCATGAACTGCTACAAAAGAAGTTTAAAATGAGTCCTGCAAAAGAAACTCAACAAAAAAATTAAAAACTGAATAGACAGTTCAATAAAAGTAGGAAACAGTTCATGACCTATGGCATGTAATAGAAAGGTAGATTGCAAAACAGAGAAACAATTCTTGAGGCTGAATAATTTAATTAGATGGAATAAACAATTGAGAGTTTCAGCTGTAAATTAGATAGAAACAAAAGAAAACTTGAAACTGAAGCTGTGTTTTCTTTAGTGACTTGGGAACTAAAACGAAAATAAGAATCAAGAAGAATAAGATTAGTAGATGGGCACAGAGAACAGAATGTTATGTTTTAGCCAATTTTAAATATTTGCTATGGTAAATATGGTAACAGCATATTAATCCCTCAATTTGCATCTCAGAATGTTAATAATTTTTATTGGCCATTTGAAGAAAGTTTCTATTGTTAAGTGTTTAAAAATTTGCAAAGTCTTTCAATGAATCTGTATCTATCTATCATCTATCTATCTATCTATCTATCTATCTATCTATCTATCTATCTATCTATCTATCTATAATCTACCTACCTACCTATATCTATCTATTCTATTTATTTTCTTTCTTAATTTGTAATTGAGTTCCCTTTCAATATCTTACTGGTAGTTTTGATTCCATGTATATATTTCCCCAAGCTTTCCTTTCTGTTTGGTGTTTTCTTGGACAAGTCATATGCTTTATACAATCTAATGCCAGGAGGATTCTTCAATGTCACTGCTCCAGGCCCTTCTGATTTCACTTTTCGAATTTAGAACTAGAATCTGCCCTGAGTTAAATTTTGTAGGTGACATGAAGAGGAAGCATCATATTTTTCCTTGTATTCAGTTAAACCACTTATTTCAGAGATTATTCTTTGCCTACAGCTCTGCGTTATATTGTGCTAGTGCCCACTCATTCATAAATTGGCTTTTAAGTATTCTGGCCTAGCGACTTACTTAACATCATTTTGATACATTCACATTGTTGTGTCTGTAACTGCAGATTTGTAACAGAATGGTTATACTTCAACTCTGTCCTTCAGATTTGATGTTAATATTCTTGGCCTGTTTTATTTGTATTAGGATTTTAGTTTAATCACAGAGAGAGGAGAGAGAGCGAAAAAAAAAAACAGACACATTGACAAAGATACACACAGAGACACGCAAAGAAACAGAAATGAGAAAGATTTCCTAATGAGAATTGGCTTGGATTCACATTGAATTTATACATGGATATAGTGAAAAACTTTTCATACTAATGCATTTCCAATTCATGATTCTAGTGTAACTACTCATTTTGCATATCTTTTCTTAACTATATCTAAGAAGCTTATTTTCCTATTTTGGTAATTGCTTTGTATTCTCACTTTGCTTTATACTAAACTAAATCTGGTTTTCTAAATTATTTATGTTCTGATAGCCTTTTTTCTAATTGCTCGTTAATTTTAATAATTCATCTATATTTGAATTTTTACAATAGAAATATGTGCCAAAATACCTTTACAATCTTGAATGAAATTGCAATTTTATCAAATGCTATCCTTTCTAAATTTAGATGAATTCAGTTTTCTTGGCACTTGGAAAGTCAATCATTACCATTTATTAACACAGAGAAGAATGCTGGTCATCAAAAGTTAAAGAAAAATATCCGATGAAATCTCAAATATCAGTATAGAGAGGAACTTTGTTATTAAATAGATAACTCTATACAAAGAATACTCATAATGAAACACTAAAATTTGGAAGGTTACTAGTATATTTCCCCCTCCTCAGCAATATCATCATTTGTTTAGAAAAGGTCTCCTTGTCAATCCTGGTTCATATATAACCTCAAATTCACAGTGCTCTACTTTGATTGTGCTAGAACTAAAGATGCATTGCTACCATTAGACCTTTTAATACCAGTTTAAATCTTGATACATTATGGCAAGGTACTGTTCCTGTACTTCTCTGCCTCCACGTGTGTTGTATGCATCCTTCACCACCAGCATCTAACACCACACCGGTATATGCTGACAAACAAATCTCCATTGATTCATAGCCACCATTGTAAGTTTATATTGAGACTTATTTTTGGTAAATATGCTATGTATTTTAACAAATACTTGATGGTATGTGTCTACCATTTTTGAGAGTTTATCTTTCATTGAAAACCTTCTTTGTCCTCTATTTTATGTCTCTAATACTGGAAGATTTTTATTTTTAAGTTAATTATTAACTTTTGCCTTTAGATTTCTTAAACTATCAAAGGTTGGGGTTTCGTCAACATGTGGGCTTTATAGAGGAATTGGAAAGTAATCTTTTCTCTCCCATCTATGGAGTTTATAAAATGACAATTTTGTTTAAATGTGGGTTTTGAAATACTGACAAACATAGTATTCGGGCTTGTGGCATGTATTGGGAAAAAGTTTTAAATTATGAATTCAAATTTGTGTGGCTCAAATTACTTTGTCAATATGCAGCAGCTTTAATCTGCTACTGTAGTTAAATGTCCACCATTTCTCTGTCATTGTCCTTTATGCACTGCCCCTACTTTATGCTTCCTCCTAGCCACTGGCACACTAATGACATATGTGTGAATTTTCAAATTATCTGTTATCTCATTAGTTATGTTTTTCCTTTCCTATTATAGTAGGATGATTTGGTTTAAAAGATCCTCTTTTCAGTTATGTCTAAGCCTCCGTTGAGTTGCATTTTGTATTCTTTCAGTTTCAGGAATTTTAATTTTTTGTAATTTCCAGCTGTCTACTAATATGACGTATGCATTTTAGGAATGTATTATTCATCAAAATTTATTTGTATTATTATCATCTGCATCTAAGAATCAAAATGGTAAATTTTTGTGTACCTTCCTTTGTTTCCTTTCTCCTACGTGGGTTTGGTTCTAGGATTGTTGCCCTGATACAATAAAAAGAAATCCGGCTACTGTTGAGAATCTGCACTAGGCTGATCCCCTCCCCCAGATGCCCCATCATTATTTGGCAGGCAACTGTCCTAAGGAGAAACAGTTGTATCTATCTATTCAGACATTAAGTGGTTGGAAGCTGGGCTAGAGCCTTCCGGAGAAGGGTTTTCTTTGCAGCTTACCTTTCTTCTTAGGGAATACCTCATCATGCGTTGGAGCTGTACACCCAGATGTCTTACAGCACCCATTTCCACCTGAGGCTTGCAAGTATCATTCCTTTTTCCCAAGGCAGTGTGATATTTGAAAGTGTATGAAAATTCTGAGTCTGAGACACACGGTTTTCTTACAGTTTCTGAACTTTTGAATAACCATTTCCTAACCAGCAAAAGTTGAGCAAAAAAAAATTCGCAAAGTCAGCAACTGCTTAGTGTTTCTAATCCTCTAGCCCCATCATTCCTTTCCATTCCTAATGTCGCCACTGTTCATTGCCCTTTACTGGTAGATCCAAAAGGCACTTCTAAAAATAAGCTTCTTTTCTGGTTGGAATTCAGAGAAATTGGTAGTTAGGCAGAATACTAGTTGGTCATTGAGAGAATCTGCAAAATTATGAGTGAAATCAACAGGGTATTTGCACTGCAAATGTGAGCTCTAGGGTTAAGCAGAGTGAAGGGAAGGCATATGTAAGAGTACAAGTAATAGTTGTGAGTACAATTAATATAAGAGCATTAAAGTAAGAGTACAATCATAGAGATGATCTGACAGGAAAAGTGGAAGCTGATGTAATGGCACTGAGTTGATCTATTTGTACTTAGTGTCTCTTGCCACAAATGACCAATAGTTTTCACATATTTGGTAGTTGAGAGATTTTGAAAGAAATATACAAATCTTGAAAAGAAATATTTCTTTTGCTTTTACTAGTTGCTTAACAATTCTTCACCATAATTTTTTAGTATCCATTTCTACTAGGCTATTTACTCTCTATTGCAACTACACTTTATTTGGCAACACACCTTTCCTTTTGTTATGGTTCAAGGATCAAACCCAGGACTTCGTTTTGTACTAGGCAAGGTCTTTACAAATGGATGGTAAGGTCAAAGCCCACGGCTTATAGTTTGTATCTGTCATGGTTCCTTAAGGAACTCATTGACTGCTTGTTTGATTATATGAATATAATTTTAGCTAAAAAATCAATCATACACGCAGTCTGTGAGTTCATATATGTACATATATATCTATGTATTCATGCACATTATTGGTCCCTGTAGCTCAACAATGGCAGTGTTATTGTAAAGGTGGAGGATGCAGTAATTACTCATTCCATGGGGCTGGATGTCTCAGCAGTCCCAGTCTGCTGCTTAGAACCTGGAGAACTAACTACTCATCTTTAGTTTGCGTTAATAACCAGATGAAGCTGGTTCTAGAGTTAGTGAAGGGAGATACAAGCAACAGGATAGATGAACTTGCCAGAAATAATGAAGGAATGCAAGCAAAACTCAGTTTTCTTTTCCATTTTCTTTCATCTGGGCTACCACCAGAAGGTGCTGCCTGCCTGCCTTTAAGGTGGGTTTCCCCTAAAAGCAGTCTGACAAAGAATAGTCTTCACTGCAGTGCCCAGTGTTAGTTGATTCCAGATCCAGCAAACAGACAGCCAGGATCAGCCATTGCTCGTATCTGAATATATCACTCAAAAGTAAAATATTGTGGGAGGATAATCTTATTCCATGAATATCTTTACTTTAGTGGATAAGTGGTGTAGGAGGGTCTTCTGTTTGTGTATTGCCCTCATTGGTTAAATAAAGAAAACTGTCTTGGCCTTTTGGTAGGACAGCCCTTAGGTGGGCAGAGTAGGTAGAAGGGAATGCTGTGAGAGAGAAGGCAGTAGAGCAGACGTCATGCTTCTCCAGCACAAGATGGACACTGGTTAGACTCATGCCGGTAAGCCACAACTCAAGTGGCGATACACATTAATGGAGATGGGCTAAAATAATATGTGAGAGTTAGCCAATAAGGGGCTGGAGATAATGGGCCAGGCAGTTTCCGTGTAATTATTTCGGGTACACACTGGGAGCCGGATGGCACAAGAGGCCCGGCGCCGGGAACGCAGCCCGAGCCCCTCATTACTACAGATAAGGAACTTTTAATTTCTCAAAAGGCATCAGGAGCAATGACAGTATGTGGACCATTTTACACAATTTAACTCTCCTTACCATTCATGTATAGATAGGCTGATTTTTAGATGGGGTTACCATGCAGATACACAGGGCACTTCATCAGGTCTAGACATCGTGTATCAGATATTCAATTTACTTAGGAGTTGATTAGCATGCATTTTCAGTTACATGTCTCCAACTAATAGTTTCTTCTTGAACATTTACTATTTTGCTTCCTGTGAAGGCCAAGCTACAGTTTTGGGGTCAAGATAAGCTCTAAATGTTAAGGAAGGTAGTATAACTTGAATATTCTGTTTAATAATCTAGTTTTAATTAACTTCGTGTCATTTATTTGGTTTCCCCCATTTCCCACAAATCTTTAGTTTTCTCCTTTCCTGCTTTCATTTAGGGACTTCAGTCAGCAAGATAGTTTTACTTTCTATAGTTATACTTAAAGGACAGTTTTTAGTATTTTATCAACACTGCCTTCATTAAGCCTATGTTCTATCAACACTACCATATTTCCTCCAGTGTGTTTTCATGTTAAAGTTTCTCCAGCCTCCTAAACACTGTAACATTTCATTATAGACATGCCAATAAGATTTCTATATTTAGCTTTGGCCACTCTCACAACCCTACCCTGTTTGACTGACTTTGCCTTCATTTACACCAACATTTAAATTTTTCTCTGATTTCCATGTTTCTTACCTAATATTTCTTCTTAAATTTCTTTTATTGTATCTTCCATCATCTAATCACACTATTCTCTTAAACTGCCTTAATTCTTCAGATAGCCTTGACCCAGAACTTCTATTCCTTCTATTCTCTCATGCCCAGCTGTGCTCTTCCTTCATGCAAACCAGGTTTACTCATTAAGTTTGAAAACTATGTAGCTGGTCTAACACCTTTATGTTACCGTATGCACAACACATTCCAAAAATAACCATTCTAGATTTTTTTTCTCCTCGTATCACTGTACCTTTATCCATCCATTGTGCTCCCAAAGTGCAGCCCAGCATTTTTTCCTTTAAGAGTCAGTTAAACCAACATAATTTTCACTCATACCAACCTCCATTCCTCAAAATTTTTAGTGGGGGTGAATCTAGAAATCTAACAGATCTTGATGGGCATCAAGGTCATAGAGATGAATGCTCAGGAGAAGGAATAAATGTATTGAAGGAGACGTATGTGTAGAGCAAAAATAAAGAGAATGTTCTGAATCACAGCGGAAGGCTTATTTAATGCTGTAGGAACTGTTTAGTCAATTCAGAGAGCAGTGAGACACTGTCAGGAGCAGACTGCATTGTTTGAGAGGAGCAGGCAGGATTTTTGTTTGTTGAATATTTTTCCTTTGATGATAATGAACTACCTGCTCATCCACACATTCTTCCTTCTGACAGACTGGCCATGAGAGCAATGACCATGAAAGAAAAACAGCCTTTCTTTCAATGAATCACTAACAGGGTCAGACTAGGTCCATTTTTCTCTTTTGTTCTTTCTCCTCCAGGGCACAGGTTTCTCTGTCAGTGATGTTAATTCTCCTTTATCCTCCAGTAACCCAGATTCCTTGCAATAGATGTCTGTTTGACCCCCAAAGGCTACAATAACACTTTTTTATTAGCCATTTTTTTTCCTGTGTGTGCTTCTCAGAAAAGAGAAAATACGATATGTTTTTGAGATCATAGTAATTTCTCCTACAGGAACTCATGAGAATGAATCATGTACGTGATAAAATCCATTGTCTTTGTGGATATTTGTGAGCATTTTTATGGGTATATCCTTCATAAGAATAAAAGAAGGCTATTAGGAGTTAAAATTAACAAAGTTAATATCAAGGGGAAAAGACTTTTCATGTTTGCTCATTAGCGGAATGTGATATGTACATTATAAAATCCACTCAATTGCCCTTGTCAAGGCTGTGCACCCATCTGTAGTTCTGAGACATGCTTTAAAAGGACCTCAGTGTTGTGAACTGCATGTGGTTACATTTGAGTAAAACCCAAGTATTGTCCTACTGCATAGTATACTTCTAAAAGTCCATTCTCACTGATGTAACTGATGTGATTAGATTCCAACAGATTTTTTAAAAAAAAACATAAATGAAACTATTTGGTTTAACTTTCATAGAATACTTGCAATTTACTGTCTCTCTCCCAATCAGGTTCAAGACATTGTTTGTGGCGGGGGAAAGGTGTGATGTGGAGACCCTAGAATGGTCCAAAAAGGTCTTCAGAGTCCCTGTTCTAGACCACTGGTGGCAAACAGGTAACTCTTCCCTTAACCTTTCCTAAAAACGACTGAAATCCCCCAGAGCTCTGAGTGGACTGGAGGAGGTTCTTAGACACGTCAATCAGAATCCACAGTTCTGGTTTTTGTAGAAATAAATGCTTTGACGTCACACGGTTAATAATGTTTCCATTAGTAAGCTAGACATGACCATCCTCTTAGACATCGATGTATACTACAAAGGACATTTTTCTTATCTCAGCTTTGTTTCTTTTATGCAGAAAGTTGCTACATCTCAGATTTTTCTTCCTCAGATCATCTTTGAGTTAGCTTTTGAGTCATGAGGGCAGAGGAGGCATCTGCCCTGATTTCACCTGCCCTTACCTTTCATTTCTTTTCTTTGCGCTCTTTAATTTGCTGTGCACACTGCTTCCAAAGTATTTGTTTAAGCACAGTTCCTGTTATAGGAGACTCTGTCACCCATGTCACGTAAAAGTCTACCTTCTTTCTATCGCTTGCATATTAGATACATTATTTTTTCTTCCAGACAATATTAATATATGGGTATCATTCATTCATAAGTTTGGCTATTATATACTTTCATTACAATAAGTGGTTGTTGGGAATGGTATCTTATATTGGGTGAGTAAAATGTAAGCTTTGGGAAAAGAGAACAAGGAAAATAAACACCTTATTCTTTCTTTTTATTCTTTTTTATATGGATGACTTGAATATATGTGAGAATGAGTCTGTGATATGGAATAAGATTTACTCTTCATAGTTTGCACATATTTTTATCCAACCCTCTAAACATAGCTCTGGGATATGGAGACATGGGGTAGCCTAGTAGCTTCCAAATGTTAATACCCCTCAGTTCAGCAACTTATGTTAAATCACACATACACACACACACACAATATTTAAGTCAATGCCCCTAACATTTTTTTCTTAGTATATGGTATAAAATTATCAAAGTTTCATGGTGAAAATCAGTAGTACCCTTAACAAGAATTTTTACTTAGATATGAACATCTATAATCACTGCTACCCTCGCTTGCCCTTGGCTACATAGCCCCGGGATTGCTATGTATGTAGCCAACTACATTCGTAGATGGCATTGTGTTAAAATGTCGGTTCTCTTCATAGAAGAAAAAGTGGAAAACTAAAGCTAAAGTTCAATATTTGGTAGTTTAGATATTTTTGATTTTATACATTAATTTTATTGTCTCCTTGGATGTTGTTTTTTGGAAAAACATTATTTTCTATATGTTTTTGTAATATATAATTTAAAATAATTGATCAGAGCAGACCTGCTTTCTATATAAAGGAAAACAATTGGATTTCTCTTTTCTGTAGGTTTGTTTACTGAAGAAAAATTGGTTACCTGTGTGCTTAAGAACTCAAATGACAGGATTTCACTTGGAGATATAATAATATAATATATTAAAATATACTAAAAATTTTTACAACATCTACAAGAAAGAGTGCTTATAGTATTGAATGCTCCCAATTATCCTTTGAAAGTTGTTTTCCTGGACATCACTCTAAGATACAGTGAACTTTGAAATAAGTTTTCCTTGCCTAGGAAAAATGTAGATATATGGAGATAGTGTTTTCAGAAATATGAAAAAACACACCAAATCCCATAAAACATACACATTCCTGAAAGTACTAGCTACATATATTGATGTAATATCTCTTTTCAATATGTTTGCCTTTTTTCCTAGCAAGGTACAGGCAGTCATATTTAAGAACACAAACTTAAAAGAAAGATTGCTTGAAGTTGGGAAAATTGTCCAGTTTTCAAGGCAAGAATTTAATGCAAGAATGAAGAATATTTTTTTTTCTGGAATAGAGGTGAATGCTACATGATGCAGGTATCAACAGATAGTTAGATTGAGAAATGTAAATGCCAGCGCCTTCTTATTGGACTACGGTTACCTGATGCGGCCAGTGAGAAATTAAACCAGGCTGGCACAGCAAGCCTGAGGCTGTGACAGCTTTATTGAGAGCAATCAGACTTTTTATACCCTTTTCAGAAACAAAATATACTGGTGATGTTCGGGATCAATATGGCGGTAGTTGCTAGGATACGATGATGTGTACAAGTTATACAGGGTACACAAGATTAATGTCTAAGACCAACTGTCCTGTCAAGCCCCAGGCCTCCATGGCTTCTAAGGAAATATACAGAGAAACACAAAGTGGCCTGAATGCTTCACTGCCAGCAGGAGTGCCTTGGTTTCTCAGGAACTGAAAGGCAAACGTGGATTCTATCTGAAAAATGTATGATGCATGCCTTACAAGGAGGCTAGGTCAGGCCAACTCCATGGTTCCCTGTAGATACATAGTCAGATTCTTTAGCATTAGCATAGAGAGTTATTCTTTCAGTTTCAAAATTGTATGTTGTAATAAAGTATAAAGCAGCACTGAAGTTTGTAATTTGCCAGTTCTCATTCTTTCAAAAATATTTATGCTACTTTTAGCGTTGTGTTTATGTATTTGGAATGTGGGAGCACATGTGTGTACATACTAAACACAATGAGTTATGAGTTACACCGTATGGATGCTGGAGATCCAACTCTGGTCCTCTTAAATTAGAAGGAAGGGCCACCTCTCCAGCACCTACATCTCTTTCTTAAGGTCGGTATAACAGAAATACTAAATCCACAGGAGAAAAAGACAAATGAATGGGTGATTATTAATTCATCAAGATAGAAAAGGCCTTGATAATTTTAGCACATTGATAAATATCCTTATGTTTTACTCATCAAATAGAGGTTTGCTTGTCTTCCTGAGAAACCTCCTAGAAAACACCAGATAATATTCCTAAGAAGGTTAGCTTTGACCAAAAGGTGCCGCCATTCCTTGTTGTAAATCTTCAGTGTTCTAGAGGTATTATATAATTATGTAGTTAGAAATTGATATTTTATATACTATAAGCCTTGATTAGACTTCCATATAAATATATGTGTGAAGGACTCATGAATTTGCTCTTTGATTATACTAATATATGTGTGTAAATGAGTTGTTAGGAAATTGTGGCATGTAATTTGAAATTAGGAAGGACTGACTGTGTTAGGTTACTTTAAACATTGATGCGTAAAATACATTGGGTCCTGTGATTTCAGCTGTTGATAAAGGATGCCCATCTGTATGCTGTGAATATGGTTTATTACCATTTGTTAATAAAGAAGCTGCTTTGGCCTATGACAGGACAGAATATAGCTAATTGCGAAATCCATGCAAGGATACAGGGAGAAAGAGGAGCAGAGTAGGAGAGATGCCAAAGCCTGCCAGGGAAGCAAAATATGAGATAACAAAGCACGAACCTCCATGGTAAAATATAAAATAATAAAAATTTATTAATTTAAGTTATAAGAGCTAATTAATAATAGGCATTAGCTAATAGGCCAATCAGTTTGTAATTAATATTAAGCCTCAGACTGGTTATTCAGGAACTGGTGGGTGGGAGAAAAACATCCAGTCACAGCTGTAGTTAATCTATTTATATAATCATGTTTTTAATTATTTGTTGTTATTTATGTATGTTTGTGTGTGTTCATGTGTGCAATGTATGAAGTGTATGTGTGTGTATGTGTGTGCACATATGCATTCCTGCAGTGGTCAGAAGAGGGCTTCTGATCCTTTGGGCTTGGAGTTACAGGCAGCTGTAAGCCAGCTAACTAGGGTGCTGGGAACTGGAGTCCATGTTCTGCAGAAGATCAGGGAACACTGTTAACAACTGCATCGTCTCTCAACCCTGTTATATTAATCCTTGTGACTCAAGTAGAATTTAAGTTAGTGCCAACAAACCTTCAGTTATGAATATTCTCTTTTGACCTATTATTAGAAATATTCTTTGATGTTTGATTAAATATCTACAATTAGATAGTTTCTGAAGTATCTGAGGATAGACATGGTTCCTCATCCCCTCACAGGAGTACTTTAATGAAGACTTTTGCTGCTCAAGACCAGTCAAGCGTTAAGCATCCACTTTTAATCATAATAATGTGAACATTTAATGTTATCACAAAGAATTCAGTTTTGTTAAGTCTAAAAGTTTGCACTCATTAGTCTCAATAAAAACTGAATTGTCATTCACTTAAATGCTGTCTTCATTGTTACTTATCTGTAAGATGATTGGAAACAGCTAGATTGTCGAATTTTTCATTTTTATTTTCAATAGAAATGTGGAGACATTTAAATTGAAAAGGAATAGATAATTAGTCCTTTAAAATATAGCATTTAATGTACAATGAAGCAGTCAGAAGTTCGTTATCTTTATTGTATAATCTCCAGATAAAATATTGTATTGTTCTGGGTAGTTGTTAGTAAAGAAAGGGGCTTTTCTAGAAATCAGGCAAGTAACATGGTTTTCACAATCAAGGACTGTCCAGGTAGCAAATGATGTTCTTTGTAAGCATTACTTTTTCTGACTCTAAATGAGTTGAGAACATTCTTAAGAATAAATGGCCTAACAAAATTTCCCTTACACTTTAGACTACCTCTTCAAACCAGAGTAGACCCTGCCCGTTTGTAAGGCTCACTTTCCTCTCGTCCTTCCACTTTTGTTTCCCACTTGTAATAAAAGATGGTATTGCATTAAAAACGATTACAACAAAACATATCAGACTTTTACTTTGACTATTTTTTTATATTTCTTCTATTATGGCCATTTCTAAAACAATAACCATTCGAGTGGTTGAGAGGGCTTGCTGAATTTACAGAGGATGCTTGCTCACAACCACTTGTAACTCAGGTACCAGGGGATTTGATGCAAATAAATCATACACATAATATAAACTAAAAATTAAATAAATGTAAAAATAAAAGAATCAATGACCACAAACTTGTGACATTCAAGTTCTATAATAACTTTGAAGAGGGCACCTTTGTGAAGGCCTTAGATCAAGAATTCGTAACTCTTTCTAGTTGCTTGGATCTCGCTTGTGCTGTTCCCATCAGGAGATAGGATGTTTATTCGAAAAAATACTTTAATTGTTTTGATATATAGGGAGTTATGACATAGCTGAAAGGAGCTAATCACCACCTCCTTGAGTTTTCTTTCCTAAATGTTTGTTTATTTCATTTTCATCACATCAATGAAGGAATAAAATTCTTCCTAGCACTTGACAATGCCTAAGAATTAATTTCAGTGAGAAAATGGTAGTCACCTAATAGACAATGGTAGTAATTAAAATTATTGATTTCACTCTATGTGCCTTGAGCCATCTTTGTTGAGTTCTTATATCTTGAGTAATTATAGTATTTCTCATCCTCTTTGATTGAACTGCTACAGTTTAAATTGCAGTTGGAGCTCTAAAGTCACTATAGTTTATATACAGCCTAAATATTTCTCATTTGAAAAAGAATTTGATCACTGGATTTTATTAAACTAGAGGTTAAGATGCTCCAGCGAACTTCAGACATGCCAGAACATAAATTACAACAATTTCTCTAAATGGTTCCCATACACTGATAACATGTTTTTAAAGGCTTTAAAAAGTAATTAAAATGACAAATGTATTTTTGCTCAGTTCAGTACTGTGATGATTTGAATGAAAGCTCATATGTTTGAATATCGGGTCACCAATTGACGGGAATGTTAGGGAATGGTTAGTTAGATTATATGGCTATATGTTGAAGGAGATATATCAACATGACTTTGAGGTTTCCGAGGACTTGAACAAATTCCAATATGCCTCCTCCTGTCTCCTACTCATGGTTTTGAAATGGGAGCTCTCAGATGTTCCTAGAACCTTGCCTTCACTCTAAACCTTATAAACCATAAGCCTACTTTAATGCTTTATCATCTGCTGCCTTGCTCGTGGTGTTTTGTCACAGCAGGAGAAAAGTAACTCAGACAAGTAGAATATACTTCCTGAGAATAGACTATTACAACAAGTGTTCGAATGGCTACAGATGGCAAGGCTTTCCAAATCACCCCCTTAGCCTTAAGAAAATGTGTAGAAGATTCATTAGGGCCAGGAATTTGATTTTTGTTTTAAGAAATCAATGTCTTTTACTTAGAAGAAGTAAACCCACACATTTAATAACTAATTGCCCCTTGTTAATAAATATGCTAAACAAAGATCTCAATGGGAAACGTTGCCAAGAAACTCTTGAACTGTCTTATTTATTTTATATATTTATTGAATTACTTAGCTAATATTTGAGGGTTTGACCAATAATGCATCAACGTACAGGCCACTTGATTTTTTTTATGAATTATTCTCATCCTTTTGACCCTCATATTGTAGATGCTATGTCTACGCACGTACAGGTTACTTATTGACAAGGGACATCAGCTTGCTAGTCTAACATTTTAAGTTTAGTCTACTGGAAGAGATGTCCTTCATTACAAATTAAGCTCTGAAAGATTTACAGTTCCTCTTATTCCCTATATCCCTCCACTCTACCCCTTTGCTGTATGAATGGCTTTCTCTCAGTTTAAACGTACTTATGTGTGTTTGTAGCTCGTGCCCCTGAGAGATCTTGTAACTCTTACTGCACCCTACCGTCTCAGAGTTAAAGCGTCAGAGGCTCCTTTGAGTAGATTCCTCAATGAGCAAAGGGCCTATTTGGTGACTTTGCCTTGAGGATTTTGTTTACAAATCTGTTCTCTGGATATTGAATATCGAACACCACTAGCACATGTTTTGGTAGCTCTAGATCATGGTGTAAAATGTAGCTGTAAATAATGAGGGCTGCTTTTTAAACTTGTCTTATTAACTCTTTGCTACTTTCTGTATCTGAGTTTTGCCCTATTCTTACTATTATATCAAATTTATGCTAAGGTGGAAATTTCTTCAGAGTAGATGCCTGTAAATACAAGAAGAGTATATGCAAAGGTGAGTGTATAATGTGTAACTCAAAGGCTGGATTAGACCAATATTGCCATTGCCCGTGAACCAGATTAGCAAGAAGATTCTGTTGTATTTTCAAATATTAGACTGTAAAAAGCCTTGGGAAAATATGAATGAATTCCTAATGGATGATTCAACTTTGTCTTTCGCAGTTTCAAGTTCAAAATAGATTTGTTTCACTTTCCTTCAAAGAAAAGATCTTTCAGATATTATAGCATGATATGTTGTGGTTGGGGAAAAGCAGTTATCCAGATGAACTGTCACCTCAGTAATGTGTCACCTCAGAGACTGTGACAGTATCTATCTGGTAAGAGGTAGACAAAATCTTGATGTCATAGCTGTTGCCTGGTATTGGGGTTTTTCTCTCATTTATTGCTGTCTTCATTAGTTTAGAGTAGGTGATTTTTAGTGATAATTTGAAACACAGGAACTTGGAGGTAAGTTACACAAATTTTGTTTTGGAATCAATAATCTTTTGTGAAATGTAGGACATTTTTGATAAGACTCTTGCTTTGAAAGTGAATAACTATTTCCAAATTGTCAATCCTTCTGAAAATGAATTCTCAAACTAAGCAGTAGTTCTGAATTATACATTTTTATTTTTATAACATTTTAGTGTAAAAAGGGCATCATGTTTTAAAAAGTATCATTACAGGAACTGCTTTTGAGATGTATAATTGTTTCTTAAAATCTCTTTTTGTGACATTATTGTATTATTGATAATGTATTGGAAAGAGATAAAACATTAGGAAATTGATCAATACTGCTGCTATTTGAACTTTGAAATATCATGCACTCTAATTCTCATGCCTTTGGCATGGATCTGTTGAAGCATAACCTACAAAGATGTGTATCATATCATGTTTATATAGATCATCACAATAACAAAGGTTTCTAAATCTTTCCTTGAGAAGTCTTCCTTTGGAAATTTGTTTTCTCCCATGTCACACAACCTTTTGTTTTAGCCCCTTGGCCCAACAGAATCCCTCCGGGTCCTCTTTACTGTCAATCTTCATTTAGAGAACAGCAGGCGACAATAGTCCTTGGAAAGGCAATGTGTATAGTAGGTGTAGTTGAATCTTAATAGGACAGTGTCGAAATCCCAGTTCCAGCCACCTACTCTACAGCAACAGACTAGCCCTTAATCTTCTGCTAAGTTGTTTCCCGTTAGGCTTCCTAGAACGCTGCTCATAAAATGAAACGTGTATAGAAATCATAATGATTTCCAGTTTACTATTGAAATGCAATAAATATTATTTCACTTTTTTTTCTTGCTATGAATAGCCTTCCACAGCTGTAAGAATCACCTTTGCCCTTCTTTGCTGTAGGTACTCCAGATTCAAGCACACAGGATGTAAGAGCTCTATTAGTTCACAGACAATATGTCTTATTTATGCTTTCTGCCTTTTTCTGAATAATCTTACATGAAAGAAAAGGCCATCTCTAGCATCCTGGCCTGTAGATACTTCAAAATCATAAAAATTTAGAATGTAAGAGCTGCACTTAACCAAACAGAATTTAATTCTGAAAAGTCCTTGTGGTTTGAACCAGAGCTCCCATTGTTCACTGTGATCTGGGATGCTTTATTTCCGTGCTTTATCTCATGCTTTCATTAATTCAGCATTTCTTATCTAATTGAGCTTCTGATTACATGTGGGATTCTTCACTGAATCTCCCAGAGTGCACTGAGAAGACCAGTCTCACACCTCCAACGAATGCTCTGCATCCCATACGAAAGATAGAGTGCTTTGATTTAAGTATTGCAAACCATAATTCTAGTCTCTTGAACACAGAGATCAAATTGATTTTCTTTCACCAGTATCCAGCTCACTGTTTCTGCTTTCTCTCTGCTACCACCATTCAAGTTATTTATAGCTCACTGTAAAGGTTCAGAAGTGGAGAGAACGATTTCTTTACAAATTGCCTCTTTTCCCACCGTGATGCTCTGATGAATATGACTCAGTAGTAGTCAGCCTGCTGAATTGATTTATCCCTAGAACATCAGCTTTGAATGTCGTTCTCAATGAGCATTGCCTAATCCAGTGTCTCCGGAGCTATGGTAGGGGTGGAAGAGCAGTTTACCAGATACAGCTGGGACTCTGGGACACACCACTGGACTTGCGCTCTTGCCATCTTGCCCACTCTCTTGACCGTCACTCATGTTTAATGCTGATTGTTGATTTCGTGAAATAAATCCTTGGAGTTTAACAGACATCTCCTCTTGCTTCTTAATGTCAGCAATTACTAAGGCCTTTCCATTCTGAATGTAACTTAAGTTGGTCTCATCTTCATGGCTGCTCACTGTTGCCTTATTACCATCATACGCCTGATTTATTTCTAAATATTGGAATCGGTAATTTAGTGTTTTAGTTTGCAAGTGCAGAAAGGATTCTCTAAACTAATTTAGCAATGATTGTCTCCATTAATCTCTGAGGATCCTACTGTCTGTGGATAAATGTCCAGATTTCTAAACTTGGCATGGACAGTCCTTTTTTATTTTCCTCTCTCACTTGGCCTTTCATGGTCTCTTTTAATCCACCTGTCCTCTCAGGACTTATGCTCTGCTGAACAATTAAAGTTCCAGATAGACTCTTTTTTGAGAACCTTCACATACGCTGCTATTTACATTTGGTATGTAATCACACCATAGCATTCCTTTACTCAAAGAAGGAATTCCTCTTGATGAGAAGACAATATACAAAAATAATTCATTGAATAATAGACCTTTGAATATCGTTATTTGAAATAAAAATTATGCAATAGAAATACATATGGTCTTTCTATTTTTGAAATCTTCAATATCTCTTTCTCCATCATTTATTTTGGACTACAATCTGTGATTCCTTATTCATTTTTAAGATGCTCTGAATTCAATAGTTGAATCTAAATCCTAAAACATCAGGAGTGTGCATTTGCTTGTCTGAAAACCTTTCTTTGGAACAATATGAACAGGATTGTACTGTTTTATTCCTTATGATAGAAATGGCATGAAAGAAAGGTAGAAAGAAGAAAAATAGTTTGGTTCTGGTCAAAAAAGGAAAATATCTACATCTAACTCATACAGTTGTTTTCAGAAGGTAACAAGTCCTCTGCATATATATTACAGCTATTACATTTTTATATTTATGAGACTCCTAACTGTGATAATGAATGGGTCTCTGACTCCTTTCCCTGCCCTTGGGACTCTATTCTTCCTGTTGGGTTGCCATGTCTACCATCAATTAGATTTTTTTTTTGCTTCATCTTATTATATTTTATTTTGTCAAAAATCTTTTGTAATATTATGAATTATGTGTTCAACTTTTATGTGCAGTTGCGTAACAGCTGCACCCAAAACTAGTGGCTTAATACAAAGGACCATATCTCATGGTTTTGTGAATCTGCTCCTTCACATGCAATATGAAAATACGACTGAGTCAGTTCTCGTACTGTTTGGTCCTTCCTGGAGTGCCTGATGTGTCTTTCTAGCACACCTGGTGATAACTGGAAGGCTGTACCCATCAAGGACTGTGATACCTGTATGATAATGATATTAGTTTGGTGGATTTAGGTTACTGGCCCAGACATCATATATACTGGCTTAAGGACAAAATTCTTAGAAACCTATATAACATCTCTCCAGATTCCTGTTTAAAGGACCCAAAATGACTTCAAGTTAATAAACAATGGTCACTGCTTGGCGAAGGAGTGTGGAAGAATTTGAGTCAATTTTCTCACTACTATAGGTACCTTTCAAACTGTTGGTATAGTGCTCGGGACTCTTTACTACTGACTATTTAAAGCCCTGCCAAAAATAAGTTCTCTTAATATTTTGATGTGTGCCTTGTCAAGATTCACACAAACATACAATATCCATGTTGCTAAATATATAATATTCATGCAAAAATGCATCTCATAGTACATTTAGTTTAGTAACTTTCTTCTAAATCTTATTTTATGAAAATTATTCGCTTTTTAGTAGACATTCATCCTGACCTTTGAATGACTTTGAATGATTGTTTTATTATGACATGATTCCTATTTACAGAAATTTTCTATACTTTGAATTAGACAATATTTTTTTAAAAACATTCTGGTTATTAAGTATCTATTAACTGAAAACATTTCTTTGCATCTATTGCTGAAATAAATGTATAAATATATGTGTGCATTTTAAAGTTCTTGTTTAAGGTTTGCTAAACTATCTTTCCGATATCAACAATTTGCTTTTAAATTTGTTGTTTGTATGTGTAACCTTTGTTTGCTTTTCTACTCTCTGAGCTACATTGCTTGTTCCAGAAATGCAGCATTTTATATACACATTCACCTATATGTAAAATGTACTATCTTTGGCTTGTGCGCACCATCTACCCTTGTGACCCCTGTCCCATCTACCACCAAAAGACACTAGTTCTTTTGCCAATTTTAAGCATTCTCCTATAATCATCTCTAGATTTTTCATAAGCCACCAAAATCTATTGGCCAGATATTCTTTTATGCTTTCTATCTGCTTCTATATTCCCTCTTTTTCCTCCATCTGGAATTAAATAACAAATCCTGTCATAGAACTGGAAACATGAATATTATGTATATTATGAAGACTTTGAAGGAACCTTATTTAATTCTCCTGCTCATGATCTCTCTGACTTTGACTCTCTCTCTCTCACTCTCTCTCTCTCTTTCTCTCTCTCTCTCTTTCTCTCTCTCTGGTTTCTTTGAGACAGGGTTTCTCTGTAGCTTTGGAGTGTGTCCTGGAACTCATTTTGTAGAGAGGCCAGCCTGCCTCTGCCTCCCGAGTGCTGGGATTAAAGTCATGCACCATCACTTGCTGTCCATTGTTTGTCTGTTTGATGGAAGATTTGTGTGATTTTATTTCATTATTGCATATGTAGTTCTAAGAATCACCACTATCAGATACTAAGTACTCAATATGCGTTAGATCTAGGTAACTTGTTCCACCATGATTTTCACTTGTAAATATGAGAAATTAGGTTTACTGTCATCAAGACTTTTCTTTCTATACTGAAGTTCTCTAGAAAATTTCTCTCTACTGTTCATCCTATGTATTCTTCATGGGAATCTCATATGTTTACATATTTGCCTATAACATCCATTTACCTTCTGAAATGACTATGTGAACTAGGCCAGGTTACTTAAATGTTCAGTGACATGCATTTTGACTGTGTCCCAGTATTTACAATGTGCAAAAGCAGTATTTCTTTTGCAATCTTATAGTAGGACTAAATGGAATTATATAAATAAAGAGTAGTTTGCTCTGTATATAACAGAATTCATATTTTTAAATTATGTCTATTACATCTCATCTTTGTTTTCTCTTCAGAATTCTAAGTATTAAGGGAAATTATTTGGCTATTAAGTCACAGTGTATTAAAATAGCGTCAGGTGGTAAATGACATCCTTTGACTAGCATCTAGTGCAATATGAGTTAAAGATGTGAATGAATAGTCCTTGCATTCTTTAGTCTCTGGCCTTCTGCTTCCTCAATGGGTCTCATCACAGAAATTAATCTAGTAACATGTGGAGCATTTCACTTCTTACTCTCCATATCTTTGTAGAAATTTCTTGAAATGTCGTTTCCAATTCTCTTCCTGAAAAACAATGTTCTGGTTTATTTAATACAGCTATTTCCTAATCAGAATGTGACATCTGGATTTCCTGGTTCCCCAGATAACAGCTAGGGAGTTAATTATAGCATCAGTAGCATGAAGCAGATGCTGTCAGAAGATCTTCAGAGGGGAGCTTAGGGCTTGCATAAAAGGATTGGAGCCTGGAGGGTGGGAGGCGGGGCTTTCTCTAGGTAGAAATCTGCTTTGCATGGGGGCAGCTCGATCTACAGTGTGTTCATCAGGATGGGTGGACACCTGTGAACTTGTTATGGCTGAAGGATAAGTTGTTGCAACTCAAGATATTCATAGTTACAAAGACAGAAAATTATTAGAGAATAGTGTGTTTTGAACCCCTTGCTCCTGTCTAAGACTTCTTATTACCCTGACAGTCCTAATCACCGCCTTTTGTTGGATCCTATCCTATGCTGTCATTAGCAGTAGTTTGTTCACTAATCCTCCAAATGAATATAAAATTTAACTAAATAGGATATTTGAATTACTAATGTTCAAAGCATAAACTTTCTCTAATTTAAGTGACCAAATGGATTATCTTTTTTAGCATCCTTACTAGTCTGAGTAAAATTAGTTATATAGAAAATGTTCTTTCTGTAGCATAATGGCGATAATAATAATAATAATAACAACATACTAGGACAACTGAAAGCTGAAAAAGTATAACTTTCTTCTCATGCAGAGTAAGGTGATGATTGCTAATCCTTTTCTGGATTTTCGTTTGAGGAAAGTTTTCTTCTTCCATCTTTCAACACCTCTTTTCCAAGTGAAGTGGGAAGAACTGAGTGCTGACATTGCTAATAAGATTCCACAGTAAGCCAGGCTTCCTGTTACATGCCTTTAGTGCAAAGGGCCAAGTAGGCAAAGGCAGTAGGACATCTGTGAGTTCTAGGCCAGCCTGGTTTTCATCGACAAAGAGAGTTCCAGGCCAGCTAAGAACACATAGTGAAACTATCTAAAAAAAAATTCCTATATTGTTATGGTACCAATTACGCTTTATTTGTTTTGTTACTTGTTATGGGATTGCTTGTTAGTATTTTAGGAGGCAAGTACTAGACTTTGGTAGGCACTAGATACAGCTGGCCCTGTTTTGGATTCCAAACGTGTCTGTTAACAAGCTACACAGGTCTTAAATTGCTGAAACCTCTAGAGAGTTTGAACTCCAGTTGATTAGAGTGGCCGTCTTGACAAAATTTGAGAGCAAATACTTTTTCAGTTAGATTAACTGGAGCATCTGAAGTGCTGGTGGAGGCACAGAAGCCCCTAGGAAGGTCTGTTCCCTTCCCTAACATACCACAGTGTCCTGTTTGGTTGTGTTTGTGTACAGCACAGGACTTCCGCTTTGCATGCTTCCTTCTTTAAGCGTGTAACCCCGCAAGGGTGTTCTGTCTCTCACTTCAGTTATGAACAGTAGTTGAGGTGACTGTGTCTTTAAAACTATGAGGGAGAAAACAATGTTAGTCTTCCCAATCGTGTGCATTTCTTTCCTTGAATTGATTGTATGGTTGGGGAAATAAAAATAAGATGATTATTTCGTGGATACAAAATGCCATTTATTTTTGAAAAATAATGAGATTATAAATGCTACAAAAATATCTGTGAATTCTCTCATAAGCCTCAGAAACATCTGGTCCTTGTTATTGATTATCAATAGAAGGGGCACATGCTTAGTATCTTAAACCTTAGACCAGTGGTTCTCAACTTTCCTAATGCTTTGACCCCTTTAATACATTTCCTCAGCTTAAGATGCAGGTTCTCAAGACAACAAGCTAAACCTACCAGAAATACAGCACACAAATAAGCTTTATATTGAACAACATAATAACTTTGGGTGACTCTAGAAGGAATATCCTTTCTAGTGCTCTTTTTATCTTTTGGCCTTTGTTGCAAAGCCTTCAAGCTTATGTACTTCCCCGTTCTTCTATCTCCTGTCCTGTTACTAACCCCACAGCCCTCTTTCTTTTCTTTAGAAGAAATGCACTGTATGAATTACTCTAAATATATCATCTAGTTTTAAAACTGAATGCACCAAATATTGTTGTTTTCCTTTCTTAATAATGTTTTTGGGATTTCTCTGACTTTTCTTGTGGTATAAGGATATGTGAACAGGTCCAGTATTAAAGAAACTGTGAACAGGTACTAAAGGAATGTAACTCAATGCTGAAGTGATGTAATAAGTCATTTTTCCCCCCAGAGACTGGATCCCCAATAACAGCGTCATGTATTGGATTGGGTAACTCCAAAACACCCCCACCAGGGCAAGCAGGAAAATGTGTTCCAGGATACAATGGTAAGTCACGATACTGGCAGTTTGAAATGTGCACTGTGAATTTGTTTTTTTTTTTTTTGCCTAGTATATAGAGTACTCGATTTTAAGAATATCATATATTAGAAATGAACACCTCAAATTTTGCTATGACAAAGAATGCTATGGTATTCTAATGGCTTCTTTTGAATAACTAGAACAGTCAAGTAAATATCACTTGAAGAGTCTTTTACGGATATAGGTTTGAAATTATGACATGTGAAGTGCCTAGTACTTACATATATAATTTATTTTTTGATGATGCATATTATTTTGTCAATAGTAAGTATTTAAAGATGAATAACTTGAAGAACACAGAAATACTTCACATCATTGCTGTAGTAATATAGTGCTTTAGCTTTTCAAGAACATAGAAATCACCATGGTTTTCTTTGTTCCATGCTTCGTTAACAAAAAATCAATAGCTTCTTCCATAATGCTTTTGAAGAATGTTGAAAAGGTTCTGGAATCTTGTTGGCTAAAACTAAATGGAGGATAAAAGATTTTAAAGAAATATTTCTTTACTATGGGATTTACATAGCAATAATATATCCTCCTAATACTAATTTTTTATATTTATAGTAGTGGCCATTCTAGCCAAATAATTTCTATGGGACTACTCTCCTTACTTGCAAATTTTTTAACTTTTTCAAAATTCAATTTTTCGTTTTCTAAATGCCTATTATAATTGTATGACTTTCTAGTGCTTGTGAATTGTGATGTCATACAACATCACAATCTTGCCTAACAGCAGTTACACAAGAACTACAAAACAAAGTAAGAAATGAGATCTCAGCTGTTAGTGCCGCAAACACTTCAGAGAAGCCAGGGAGACCAAATTGATACATATTCAGACATTCACTGTAGAAAAAGGGAAATGAGACATCAAGGTTGTATGACATAATATATATATATATATATATATTATTGTGTATGTGTGTGTGTAATATATAAAGGTTTTATATATAATTTACATATGGCACACAATTTTATGTACTACATTTATGAGGAAAACCCAGTTTTCAGGGACAGGTTGCTTAATGTCATGTACTTACTAGTTTTATTTCAACTTGACATAAGCTAGAGTTATCAGAGAGGAGGGAGCCTCTATTGAGGAAATGCCACCATAAGATCCAGCTGTAGAATGTTTTCTTAGTGATCAATAGGGAAGAGCCCAGCTCATTGTGGGTGGTGCTATCCATGGCGGTAGTCTTGAGTTCTATAGAAAGCAGGCTGAGCAAGCCATGGGAAACAAGCCAGTAAGCAGCACCCTTCCATGGCCTCTGCATTATCAGCTCTTGCCTCTAGTCTTCTAACCTGCCTGAGTTCCTGACCTTAGTGCTTTTTAGAATGGAATTGTAGCAAAACAAACCCTTTCCTGCCCAAGTTGCTTTTTGGTCATGGTGTTTCATCAACACAATAGAAAGCCTGACTAAGACATGTTACATATATGTTTATTTTCAGGGCAGATCATTTGACATTGGAAAACCTTTTTATGTGCTTTTCTTTGGGGGAGACTATTTCTCCTACTCCCAGCCTACTTAGTTATCTATAGTTCTTTACATAGCATTGAAGCCTCATGAGTGTTCTCTGTCCACTTTAGCATGTCTATTTCTGTTGCCCTTATTACGGTCATGTTTAGACAGTCATGTGGGACTCTTTACTGAGGGCAGATACCTGTTTTATAATTCTGTAAAGTCTAGACTTTCTCTTGACATGGGGAAATGAAGTCTTGTCTACTGAATCCCTCATCTGAACAGTTGTCCCCCTCATTCTTTGATCAGAAAACTGGCTTTGTGTTGAGACGGTTTTAGGAGCTCCCAATTGTGGGAAATGTCAAACACATTTTTTCCCTTAGTATTTCTGTTCCATTTATATACCCAGTTGTAAGAAAGAGTTAAACTTTGATGCTTCACTTTAATACAGGAACTCCTCATTGTCTGAAAGCCAGTGGTTTCCAGAGGATGGATTCAACTGCTCTAGTTGAGGAAGCAGGGACTTAATGACTGATATATTTTAGGTTCTTTTTATGGTTATACAGAACCTTGAAGGCATAATATAACACACAGAATTATGATAAGGAAGCACACTACTTTGGGAAAGGAAAGGAAGTCTTTTTTAGGAAAAAGACCCAGGTGATTAATTTAATCTTGTGTCAGTGTATTCTTGTAGTTGCGTAAGTATGAGTGCAGCAAATAGAGCAGCATAAAGACTCTACATAAAGAAGCTAGATGATTATAATTCATTTTTATGTGTGATATACTATAATGTGGACACCCGATTTGCTCATAAAACACTTTCCATATTTTATGAGGACATCACAGAAAATATTGGAATGATATTTAGAAATGTAAATTTTCCTAATTTACATCTCATAAATGCATAGTTGTTTTTATTGTATGTATAATTGACTGTATTTTTAACCTGCATCCTTTAGTTTATTAAAGATAAACATATGGTTAATGTTCTTATGTGTACATAACTATAAAAAGAAGTCTGTGGGGTTCTTAGATATATGTAATTATTTTAGGGAGGTACTGAAGAAATTTATTATCTTGCTATATGTCCAATACATGCCCTTTTGTACTTTTATAAAACATATTTTAGCTTACCAATATATTTTCATGGTCTTACAGGAATACAAATAATATTTTGAGCTAGAAATTTTAGGATTGAATTTAGAAAATATGGGAAAATATTTGACGTTTGAGAGTTAGTACTGTGTTCACAATTATGTTCAGACTTGCGTTCACATTTTTCTTACAGTTATGATTTTGGATGACAACATGCAAAAATTGAAGGCTCGGAGCTTAGGAAATATTGTGGTAAAGTAAGCAAAAATTTTGACCTGCCCACTTAAAAGAAAAACAAACCGGTTATATTCAGGTCAAATTGATTGACTGCATTGGTTTTACAAGTGGTAAAATGTGTTTTGCTTTTGCATGATTCCAGCTCAATTGTAATCTAAAATGGAAGCTTCATAACATAGCATAAACATATTAAAGTTTAAAATGGCAATTCTAGTTCTTTAAAATAACCCTTTTCTCATTAGACAAGTAATTTATAGACAATAAAATTATCTTGTATATAGAAAATAGAATATTAGATCAATGGTCAGCTCTGGAAACATACATACAAGTAACATTATACAAACTGAGCAGGTTATATTTAGGGTTATACAAGTAATAAGACATGAATTTGAAAGAGAGCAAAGAGACTTATATGGAAGGGTTTGAAAGGAAGAAAGGGAAGGGAGAAACGATGTAATTATATTATAATCTCCAAAGGAAAACACAAAACAGTAAGTAATTTCTGTGCCCACTTCTCTCAGCAGCATCACACTAGCTGTGCAATGCACAGACCTGGTGACATATCTACCATCCACACATCTAGCCACACCAGATGAGACAGGGCTCCTGTAGGATTTTGATGTAAACTCCTTCCACCTGCTATTGTCTTTCTAGTGAGTGCAGCACACAGGGGTTTGGGTCATGTTAATGCAAGCAAGCAACTACTAGTATTATTCTTCTAGTACTTTAAAGTGGATAATTTCCCAGTATTTATGGATTTTTATAGTTGATAATGTTAAGAGCGTCTATGTTGCCAGCTTCTGTATTCCATAATGGTATCATTCACTCACGACTTCAGTGTTTACTCGTACCTATAGAGAAAACATTACTGTAAAACAGTTCAGTGTTTTGCAGTGACAATAGATTGTAAATGTCATGTTTCATTTTATTAAGAAGACATGTCCAATATTTTATCTGTATCATTACATTTGTGAAAATGAGCTCTATGATGTTCACAAATTACCTAAGGGTGTATATATTTTTAATTATGTTGCAGCATTAACCAGTTTTTGATTGAATACAACTGTTCATTTTTTGACAAGTTTATATTGTTGACTTAGTAAAAAGTTTTATGGGCTACAGTTTACTCTTAATCCTGTCTTAAAAGCAGTTTTATTTTTTCCCCTGACCTTTAAAATTTTATCTCTATTATGAAACTCAGTTCTTTTTATGCTTTTATGATTACACATAATGCTGTATGTGTATCTCTTTGGTTTTATCATTTCTCTTTTTCAGATCATCTGTGTTGTATTGAATACTTAAGCATATGGAAAATCTTTGAATTGAAATGTAACATATTATTAAATTCCTGAGAACAGTAAATGAACAGCTTTTTAAACATTTTTGCTAATATTCCAGTTAACTTACAAAAATACTGAAATTTGAAGTGAAAATATTTTAATTTCCATTTATTATAAAATACTGTAAAGCATCATGATATAGAATATGAAATGTAGTTGATTAAATTGGTAGCCACATGACCTGTGAGATTTAAATAATTGATACAGGCTGCCTTGTGACTCTAACATAATTTTCACATCATTATTGATATGTCTGAAACAGCAGACTTCAATAGGATGAGTTGTTATGAGTAAAGAATATCACATGTCAAAAGCTAAAACAAGATTTGTCTTAAAACTGATTTCTACTTAATGAATTTAATTACTTGCATTTTCAGATGGTACATGGTTCCACTTCTTCCGTAAAATACATTAATGCTCTAAATTTACTTGAAAGAGTTATGCAAATATATTTCTTCAAGTAGAATTATTTTAGTACCCATGAAATACAATACATTCCTATAAAAGTTTAAAAGATATAAATTTTGTTCTTTTAAAAGAAGTCCTTTCTTATTAGACTAGGTAAGAGTATATTTCTTCACCTGTTATTACAGTAACTCCGTAAGGATTATGGAACCTTTTTAGATGTAGTACATCCAAAAAGATGGAACATTTTATTATTGAATATTTGGTTGTATTCACATTTCTTTGAATCATATTAAAAACTAAAAATAGGACTACCATATGCCCCAACTATTTCATCCTTTGGCACATGCCTAGAGAACTCTATACCCTGTCCTAGAAATAATTGCACACCCATGTTTATTGCTTCTCTAATCATTGTAGCAAAGAACTATAATCAACTTAGACATCCTTCAACAGATGAATGGATAATGAAAGTTTTATATATGTAGATATATGTGTATAAAGTTCTATATATGTGTGTGTATGAATACTATATTTCTAAAGAAAAACATCATATTTCTTGGAATCTGATTGAAATTAATAACACTTATTATTATATTGCAACCTCTTGAGAGAAAACAGGGAAAGAGTAGGATTTGCTAGAGAAAATGTGAGCCTATTTGTGGCTGAATGCTCTCCAAATTTATGAAAATACATTTTTTAACTTTAAAAACTCTCTATCAGCATATACCTTTACATAACTAAACTTTAAATGAATCATCTCTATCAAAGGGATTTTTCAGGATTTCAGTGATGACATTTGAGGCACTTATAGTTTTAAACCATTTAAATGTCCTCTCATTCTAATTATCAATGACTTTGCCATGCATGAATCAGTAAGTACACAAATAGAGTAGTATTGCTCATGAAGTATAACTTTTACTTATGGCTTCTAGTATTTAAGGACTATATTATTTAAGTCCTTGAAGGTAACAGAGCTTTTGTGTAAAAGCATTCCATGCTTAAAATGGCACCAATGAGGAATGGTGTCTTTCATCTGCATCAAACAGAAATTTTAATACATAGATTCTGAGTACTAGATTTCATTACAAATTATAAAGATGGAATGCGGCAAGATGTGATAAAAATTGATTCCTCCTTTGGGTGATGGTGAAACTATATATTTGAAAATAAAATATTAGCTGAGTAAGGTAGAATAAATGAGTAAAATGAGCACAAAGACGTCTCATTTTTCTCATTAACAAAATAGCTTTGGAAGTCTTTTGTTAATAAACTTACTTTCAAACTCACATTTCACTAGCAGTACCAATCAATTTATCAACTGGAAATTTTTTGTGCACCCTAGTGCTTGCTTAACTTGTATGTGTAGGGTGATTCTTGATTAGAAGCAGTGACATGCGGAAAAATCAAACAAACTAAGTTCATACCTTCTGCTCAACTTAAATTCTGTCATTTTTGTGTACCAATTATAGCATTCTAGAAGTCATTTCTGTGTAAGTGGCATCATCAGAAAGCATTCTAGTGATGTTCAAACTACTGTGGGCCCTAAGACTGAATAAGCAATATTCCTGTGTTTTTTCTGTTTTGTGTTAATTAATTTCATTTAGAGAACTTACATTTGTCTTAGAAGAGAAAATCCATGTCCACGTGGCTGTTAGAAATCTTTTGATTTTGAAGCATACTGCAGCCAGTTAATTTAGTGTGACAGTTATGGTGTGTGAGTTGCTATGAATACAAAATGCTCATGAATTTTAGAAGGTGCTCCTGTAATTGCATCCAGAAATCTAATGTGCAGAAATAAAACCGTGAGTCAGTAATTTTCAGACAACATAGAACAGCACATTTAAAAGATTTTAACTGCATTTGCCTTCCTGCAAAACATGGTGCTCACAGTTATTAAAACCATTGGTCTCTGACTCTTCCTCTCAGGGGTATACATTTTTTCTGACCAGGTTCATTGCTGCTATGGGAAGCATGGCTTATCCACTTCCTGCTGTGTTTTTCTGACCTTGTCTTGGAGCAGTGATAGGATGGCAGAGACTGTATGGAATTGTCCAAATGGCTTTTACTTCACCGCCAGCCAATATCTCATTCTGTAGATACCCGAGCGCCTGACTTTTAATGTTTGTTCGTATCGTGACAGTTTCACAGCAGTTATTCACATACCATGGTCCCATCTGGGGAAACCACCAGAAGAGCTTCCTTCAGGGTGGATCTTTTGACTAAACACAAATGTGACACAGGGTTATCATCCTGCTCTCTTCTAAATCTTTGATCCTGGTTTTAGTGTGATCTTTTCTGGACCCTGTGATAATGCTGTCAGGGAGATGAAGAGATTGGCATATTTCCTAATTTTGACATGAAACAAAAAGTGGTATTAGTAATAACACAGCTAGGACCCACTCAGTCTGGGTTCATTCAGAGAGAAGGGAATGTTTTAGCCTTTCCCTTCTAGGAATAAAGAATAACCTCATATTCAAATTCCAAGAAACTCCTCACTATGGATCCTGTAGGCACTACCAAGAACACAAAGAGAGTGTTTCATTCCAGAATTCTGCAGGAAAACAGAAAAAAAAATATTGCTTCATTTATGAAGCCCGGGGTTTTTGAGTAGAATAGAGAATAAAGTTTATATTTCAAGATGATAAGGAAGCATCAGGCCAAGGGGAGCTTTGTATTTCAGATAACTCAGGGCTTGGTTACCATCTTCAGCAAGTGACATCATGGTCTTGTTTTTAATGATCTCATAACACTCTGGCCTCCGCACATAGAAACCGCTGCTGTCTTGGCTATTTCTTTCCCAATTCAGTATTGCCTTTTTGGAAATGGTGTTACCTAAACTGAACCACTATTTTGCAATTAGAGAAATTAAGAAAAAGAATCTTACTCACTCTGCTTACAAGAGTTAGGGAAAACATCACACAGTAGTAGAATTTGAAGGTGGAAAATAGACAATAACAAGATTGTTTAAATATTTTCTCACCTTCTAGCCCAGTGCATTCTTTTATTGAACTGTATAAAGTATTCATTTTGTAACACATTTTGTAAGTCGGAAAATACTCCATTGTACCATTATTACAGAGCGAGGAATTGCACTTCATGCTGGATAATATTTAAGATATCAGTAAGGTCAAACATGTTTGATTGGAATACTGCCCAATAAAAGTTGTCTCTGTCTTTTCTGCATATAGCCATATAACTAACTTCTGTCTGGATCTTCTGTATCATCTATTATCTATCTATCTATCTATCTATCTATCTATCTATCTATCTATCTATCTATCTATCTATCATCTATCTATCATCTATCTATCTATCTATCTATCTATCTATCTATCTATCTATTTATCAGTTTTGGTCTATCTATCTATATTAATGTATGTATTTATCATAAATATTTTCAGCTTTGAAACTTTTCTTCTTTTCTCTAGTGTTATAATGAGACTTACCTCAGAGGTCCCTGTTTAGGCACAATTTCAATATTCAAAGAAAAACAAATGAATTTATTAAGATATCACATCCTGTTAGTGAGGATCAGAAAGTATTCCCTTCCTTCATCTTAAAATGGTGTTGGAATTATGAACAATTAAGCTGTTTTCTTCAAGTATTTAATTGACTTGAGACAACCATTCTTGTCATTTCTAGTAACATACATCTTAAGTAGGGATGTGAAATTTCATTCTGGAAGCTTCTGGAAATATAGAGTTCAATTTACTGCTGTAAAATATTCTTCCCAAAGTATCTTGGGGATTTTCACTTTACATTATTTAACTCACTTGGAGAAGTGATATAACATAATAACATATGATTATAATGTAACATAATATAAACGGAGAAAGCACCGTTAACTATAGACTTCCTCTTATTTATATTATTAAACTACTAAATTTTTACATTTCACTTTATACCAGGGTCTCCATGCATCAGAGATCATAGTTTATATTATTGTATTATTAATGCATGACAGGCAGAGTGAGCGACAGCAAGCACTGAGGAAATAGCAAGTGAAGTACATGAATGAAGGAAATGAAGGTGTGATTTAACACAAGTGTGAATTTGTGAACGAATGTAACAGGTGAATAATTTCCCTGGTGCTCTTTCATTTTTCACACCTCATTTTTTGTCCACAAACTGCTTGCTGCATTAAGCCATGAAGCAGCATCTTTCTTGGTTAAACACAGTACCAACATTTACGTCTAGTGTAAGCTGGGTGTGGTCGTGCATGCTTTAATCCCAGAACTCAGGAGGTAGAATCAGAGGTAGGTTGATCTCTTAAATTTGTCATCAGCATGGTCTGTACATGGAGTTGCAGGCCAGGCAGGGCCACACAGTGAGACTCTGTCTCATGAAAACATTCACGCTTTCTCTCCAGACCCTCCTTTTTTTAAAAAAAAAAATCTTTCCTACATGACCAAAAATGAGAATATTAAGGTTATTCAAAACATTTCACTGAAATACTAAGTTTTATTACTGAATTTGGAACCCAATTTAAAGCAAAGTTTGTCCTTCTATTGAGCTTGTGGAATACCTGGACATTATTAGTATTCTCAGACTTCCTACCATAGATACAGTGATCTCCTGGTTCTGAATCTTCGTGGCTTGTTGTTGCTTTTCATCAGTTTTCTTCTTCCTTGTCCATAACTCTACTTTGACCATAACACTGATCTCCAAGCTTTTTATACTTACTGGGACACTTATTTCCATGTGGGCTTATCTTCAAATGTTTAGACATAAGATTATTATTTGTTTCTTTGTTTTACTATGATGTGTGTGTGTTTGTGTGTGTGTTAATAACTACTGATTTTCCTGTCTTTCTTATAAGTGTTTGGATGACAGACATTAGTCATACTATCTTACCAGACATGGTTTTACTCAACACCATATATGATGGCTCTACTTTTGAAGATATAAGTTGAGTGGGGAACCCAAACTCCTTATCTCTTTACATCCCAGGTTAAATAAAATATGAGGAAACAGCAATTGTTGGTCCAAAAGGGAGGCTGATACCTAATTTATGACTTTCTTCAGGAATGAGGTTTATTGAAGCAGAAGGGCTTCTGGGCCATAAATCAGACTTCCAGATGAGAGGGAGAGTGTTAGGCCAAAACAGTAGGATATATGTGAAGATATAAAATGATGGTGCCTTAAAAGGAAGAGGGGGTTATATTTTGAAACCTGAACAGGATCTTCATTAGAATAAGAGAGATGGGTGAGGTGGGTGTGAGGATTATGGGTACGTTGCACAGATGCTTATGAAACAGAATTTCTGCTTTTGTGCAGATACAACAAGAGAAATGGTTGCTTAACAATATGTTTCTCAGTATGCACAGCTCTCATTATGGGGAATATGTGTGTGAAGAGCTGGGTACCAATTCCTATGTACCAATATGATTTTAGTCTCTGTTATCCTTACACTGGTATGGTCAGTCATCATTTATTATTCCAGCCTTATTTTCTGTTTTTTTCTCATAATGTAATAAGGAGAATGTTTTAAAACTATTTATCTGTCCAAAAATGACACGATGAGTGTTAGAAGTGGCTCCATATCTTGATATATTTTGTTGGAGAAATTGACAGTGACCTCTTAAATGTGAATCCGCATTGGGTTTATTCTCTCTTATTTAACAGATAATCTGCTTCACCCATTATTGCAGATCCCCTGGCCCTTTGTGGAATTTGATTTTCCACTTAATGTCTATTTTACGTCTGTACTTTTGGCATCTCAATGATGCCCTTAACTTGATTATTGGACGTTGTTATATTAGTGTTATATTTCAGTGTCTAAAATTCACTTTTATTCCTTTTTGCACACCATTAGCATGCTGATTTAAAACAAACTGATAAAGCAAGATTATTTGCATGGAGATTTAGAAAGATCAGTGTAGTAAAGTCATTTGAAAGAGCCTAGGGGGCTTACTGCCTCCAGCCTGCTTCCTTTAAACAGATTAAATGATGAGAACTGATGGTGAGGGCTGCCACGGTAGCAGTGAGTCAGCGTTCTGCAGCTTTTGCTGTTGCCTTGCATTTTGGGATTACTAAGTGCTTTCCCATGCATTTTCTGCAATTACATAATGTCTTGAAATATTAGCATATTCCTTTTTTTTTATAAAGAGAATATTAAAAGTTCTAGTATGAGAAAAGTTGAGCTAACCATGGGATGACTGAATGTGATAGAAAAGGGGAGCACCAGCAGGGATGCCGACAGAGGTAAAAAGAGCTGCTCCCACTTATATTAATATTTTCTGATACACGTGGGAATAAAATTCGGTGTCATGTATGCCTGATGTTGGGATGACCTTCTGACCTCATCACCTCCGTCTCATCAGCTTGGCCCTGAAACCACTCTGTGGACCGTCTCTTTTCAAATAACACTAATTTGATGGTATAGAGGGAAGAATGAAGTATGGGATTGGTCATATAGAAAAGAAACACAGAACATTGTATTCTGTATGCTCCATATTTTCATGCGTTCAGTGGAGTTATAAAATATACAAGGCTCACTGGTCATGAAAAGAAATAAGAGCATTCAGTGAAAGGCAGCTTCAAAGAGGGAGAGGAATAAAAATGATAAAGATAAGGTCATATACTAAGTACCTAAATGAAAATATTCCATTATGCAGACAAAGGTGAAAACTGATATATTGATACTTTGCAAAAAATATTTTTACAATAGAAGTGTTTTTCTTAAATATTCACTTTTCTTCTGACATAGTGTGCTTATTAGTATTTTGATATTGTGTGTGTGTTAAAAAACTATAATAATTCTTAAATAATTGTATTATTTTATGGTACTCTACTTGGCCTCAAATTAAACATGATCTTCCTAGCAAATTAATGGTCTGCATTTGAATAAGAAAATTTATTATTTTAGTGCAAAGTAAAACATTAATAGCTATTATTGATTGTTTTTATTATTTTATTCATAGAAATTTTATCTTTCCTGTGTTTGTATAAGGTTGCCGTTACCACCTGGGGCTTTTTCGGGACTCTGGAAGAATCAGGAAGCTTTCAAGCATTTATACTTTGAGAAATTTCCTGTGAGAACTTTAATATACTTAAATTTTTTGTGTGTGCTATTTTTATTTTGGCCTGGTAATTTAAGCAACATGCTTCTCGGATCATAGCTCAAAATGAACTCTTCAAGTTTATACAAACCAGCCTCCAGTTTCAAGGACAACAGTGACCAAGTTAGAATTATCCAAAACAGTCATTTGGATAATTACTGTCATTCTCTACACATAGGAAGGTTTCATTTACTCTTACAAACTATGAGTATCAGAATATTTAAAAATTAAATCCAGTAACATTGGGCTCCAATAATTCTGGACATTTTACTAGACTCCTCTGTACAGACTAAGAGCAAGCAACAGCTCAGAACTAGAATGTCATTAGGAATGTCACTACACTTAGTTAATGAGTAAAGTCTAATGTATTTTCCATTCCATTATCTAGTTTTGACAGGTTTTCCTAATCTTTTATTTTAAAATACCATTTAAAAATAAATAAATTTACACATTAGAGACAGAATCCATAAAGCCCAGTTTCTCAGCCCTGTGACCCAGGTGACGAAGCTTGGCTTCCTGGGTGTCAGTTTGTCCTTCATCTGTGTACTGTGTCCATGGCAACACGTTGAGAGTACCAGCAGCATCCTGCCCTCACCTTGTCCTTATTATGTGCCAGGGTAAAGTGAAGGAATGATGAGAATTTCATAAAAGCCAAGAGTCCGAGTATTTAGCATCCTGACTTTATTGTGTGTGAGTGAAAGATGGATGCTCTACTCAACCAGACAAATGACAAGGATTAAATAGGTTTATTTAGAAAGACATCTCAGAGACAAGTGACCTCAACAGCCAAGATTAAACATTCTCCTGATCGAGTGTGGCAGAAATATTTGTCATTTGACTTGACTCCCGTCAGCCAATTCAGTCTATATGATGGGCAACAGGTAATTCATCTAAGTACAGATACAATTCATTATCACCTAATGATGGCAAGCGATATGTACATGCGGTTTTAGCACGATTGCCTTTAAGATCTAAAGTTTCCTCTAAGCCCCAGTGTATGGCTAAACTGCCCGAGGTACCTTCACCTTTGCCTTATTTCCTGACCTCACCCCTTTCGTCATCTACAGGCTTAATAAAAGCATGGGCCAAATAACTTAATCCAGCTCATGCAGTTTAGAAGAGAAAGGGTTGAGCCTAGGACCAAAGTAGCCTGCCCTTCCCTGTTTCTCTCAGTGACCTCTCATAAATACTGTATGCAGGAAGAATTGGAATTCCTGAGGGCGTGTGTCTGGACCTGCCCTCACCATACATCCAATTTTATAGAGTTCATTGAAGTCTGGTGAGGAGGACTGCATTTACTCATTTCAGAGAGAACCACAGCAAGTATTAGAAAGGTTAATAGATACAGAAGTCTTTTATTTCAATTTATTTTAGAGACTAGGCTTAAATACAAGCATCAAATAAATTAGACATATTAAAGACAGTAATATGTAATTTTCTTTGTACTTTTTTCTCAATTATTTTTCCTATTGTTATTTCTAAACAAAGGTATTTTACTTTGAAATTGGTGAAACATTAAATTTCATGATTATTAAATTTCACTGAGGCCTGATTTCACTCCCAGTCAAAGTCAATAAACTAGTGATTTCTTTCTCTAATTTTTCTAGAAAGTTTTGAAATAGATACAACTTGAGATCTTTATTAAAAATTCCCTTGTTACACCAAAACATGTCAGAAATATTTAGCCATCACTTCTCCATTAAAGAAAGTAATTGGGTTCACAAATTTTATAATTCTAAGTTCAAATGTGTGACTTGAACATATATAAGGACAGTTTAAATTATTCCTGGTTGTTAGAGGAGCAAAAAATATCTAGTTAGGATTCAAAACGAAAAGCAATTTAACCTCCAAGCTTGTGAAAATAGTCAAGTGCTCATAATAAATCAATTTATGTCCTCTTTTACACTTTAACAAGCATTGAAGATGATCATGTTGTTGTCTACCACTGCAGCTAACTAAATATATGCATTCTTGCTTTCAGGGATACTATGACACTATGGATGCTGGCTACATGGATGAGGAAGGTTACGTATATGTTATGTCTCGGGTGGATGATGTAATAAATGTTGCAGGCCACAGGATTTCTGCAGGTGCTATTGAAGAGGTATTGATGAATACTGATCTTCTGTACCAAGTAGTGTCGATGAGCAGTGATGAACTGATGAAATACTGAGGTTCTGTCATCTGGAAACTGACCACACCTTCATTTATGAGAACGGCTAGGCTTTTCTCTCCCCAACCCATACCTCACTGTGTGTTTCTGCCTCTTCTGCTTGTGTGGATTTTCATTTTATCCACACTTACTCTTTCCTGCCTACATGTTAGGTGAGA